>PVJH01028493.1:0-19070 GCA_004026705.1 Nesogale talazaci
CCTGTGGGGGCATGAGGAACATTAGAGCTCCCGGGAAATTGCAAACAAGCATGGGGATATCAGCTATCCAAAAACAGAAATGGAAGTCCTAGAACCTGGCAATTTCAGATATGTTACTGTGATTCTAAGGAGTCTTGGTGGCACAGTGAGGTACGTCTTGGACCGCTCATTGAAAGGTTCATGGTTCAAACCCATCAGCTGCCCCATGAGAGGAAATTATGGCAGCCTGCTTCCATAAATATTTATAGACAATGATTGAACTATTGAATTGTATATGTGAATTATATGCCAATATCTGTGAGGGAATACCAAAAATAAAACCCAAACAAATTGGAATTGCACTAGGCAGAGCTTTCATATCATGCATTTTTTTCCCCATTAGGCGAGCATCTGTCGACTCACTCTGAATTAGTGCATCCAGTGGCATCACCTGGGAAGGTTTTCTCTGGTCACAGTGGATTTTCTTTTTTTTTTTTTTTAGGCATCACTGCCCTGGTGGTGGGTAGGAGGCCCAGCCTTTGCTCCTGGGAGCCGGAATCGAACCTCCATCCCAGTGGGCCGCAGTCCCGCGCACAACCACTACGCCACCGGGGCTCAGCTACAGTGGATTTTCTAAATAAAAGCAGTTTCACTTTAACCTTGTTTTTGGTGATGGCTGATTTAAGAGAATCGCATACAGTTGTGAAATTTTGCGCCCTGCTCTGGAAAAAATGTCACAGAAACCGTTATGATGTTGAACACAGCTTACAAGGAAAGCACTGTGGGGAAAGCTCACATGTACAAGGGGTTTTCTTGTTTCAAAAAAAGATGAAGTGTCGATGAATGACCACCTTGTTCTGGATGTCCATCAACTTCCCAAATGATGAAAATGTCAACTTGTAGTGCATTTGGAGTTCATTCCACGAGGTCAGACTATTAATCTAGCTTTCTCTTTACAGGTTCTAAAAAGATCATGCAACAGTGTGCAGCAAAAAAAAAAAAAAAAAAAAAACACCTGATTTGTGGCCGACATCGGACTGGTTTTACCACCACAACAATGCTTCTGCTCACAAGGCAATTTCAGTGCGCCAGTTTTTGGCAAAAACAGCATGCCTCTCGCGTCCCACCCACCTGACTCGCCTGACCTCGCTCCTTGCGACTTCTTTTTGTTTCTGTGAATGAAAAGGGACATGAAAGGACAGGGATTTGACGAAGCAGAGAGGTGAAGGGGAAAAACTGAGGGAGGTGCCGTCGCCAGCCAAAGAGATGAGTTTGAAAAATGTTTCCAAGAATGGAATCGCAGATTTGACAAGGATGTTAAGTGTCATGGAGCGTACTCTGAAGGTGATAGGGTTTGTTTCGTAAAAAAAAAAATGTTTGAGTACATAGTGTTGGAGGGAAAAAAATCCCATTTTGGGTACCTCCTCGTTTATATTCCAATTATGCAGTTTCACCCTATGGAGCAGCCCTGCGCTGCCACAGAAGCTGCTGAGTCAGAAAGGACCGCGGGCA
Source organism: Nesogale talazaci (assembly GCA_004026705.1). Classification (NCBI taxonomy): domain Eukaryota; kingdom Metazoa; phylum Chordata; class Mammalia; order Afrosoricida; family Tenrecidae; genus Nesogale; species Nesogale talazaci. Next base: position 1,492 of record PVJH01028493.1, read on the forward strand.
GTGAGCCTCATTTGGCCTCCGTGGTGAATGACAGCAGAAGGCACAGCAAGGACCTCTGTCTGGGAGCTGGCATGCATGCACACAGGAACTCACACACCTACACACAGGAACACACACACATACACACAGGAACACACACACACAGGAACACAGGAACACACATATACACACAAGAATACACACATGCACACACACACAAACATACACCACACACATAGGAACCCACACACAGGAACACAGAACATACACACAGGAACACACAGGAACACAAGAACACACACACAGGAACACAGGAACACACATATACACACAAGAACACACATGCACACAGGAACACACACACAAACATATACCACGCACACAGGAACACACATACATACCAGGAATACATACAAACCAGGAATACACATACACACAGGAACACACACATGCACACAGGAACACACACACAAACATACACCACACACACAGGAACACACGCACATACATCACACAGGAACACACACAGAAACACACACAAACATACACCACGCATACACACATACAGGAGTATGCACATACACCGCACACGCACACACACAAGTATACTGCTTTCCAAGAGTTACCGCTAACGCGGATCTTCTGTAAACATCCTAGCCTGGAGGACAAGGAGGTTTTGTCCCCAGTTTACAGATGAGCACACAGCTTAGAGTGTGACACTGTGTCCAAGACCATGGCCGGCAGGCAACAGGCAGGTCCAGAGTGAGGTTTGGTTCCTGGCCCTCAGATCTCTGGGGAAGGGACAGGCATGTGGGTCCGCCCCGTCACCCTAGGCATCTGGGGAACCAGAGGAACACAGCCAGGGGGGCTGGACAGATGAGACGCTTCCAGGGTCTTACCCTGCCTCCCCCCTCCTCCCTCACTTCCTACAGCCTCTTTCCCTCTCCCCTACATAGGGAACCTGCAGGCCTGTGTCAGACCAGTTCATGGTAAACAAGTCTTCTCTCCCCTCTGACCCAGAAGAGTTTAAGCTTCTTTAGGTTTGTCAAGATAAATACCTACCCTTGTTTGTTTTTATCCATCGCTCTGACCCCAGCCTGACTCTGAGCTCTCTGCTGGTTAATCAATAACTGGGAGAAGGTGTCCCTGGTTCCCTGAAGCCTCTTCCTTCTGCCTGGGAAGAGGTGAAGAGTCCTTGGGGCAGTGAAGGGGCCAGTGAAGCACTTATCCACTAGCAGAAAGGTTAGTGGGTCGAATCCATGTCAAGATGACTTGGGAGACCAGGCATCTGCTCCCCCAAGTCTTGTAAACCGGACAAGCTGTTCGCTCTGCTTCGTGCAGCCACCACGGGTCAGATCAAGAGCTGTGGGCTTGGAGAGGATTTTCTGATCCACACAAGTCAATGCCCTGGGCCAGGAGTGCCCCCTAGAGTCAGCCCCAGCGGGGTTAGGTGCCCTCAGCCTGCCTGGGGGACCCAGGGTCAACTTGCTCAGGCAGAATGCTCAGCTCTGGCAACAACCCATCCGCCTCCACCTCTGCGCACCCCCTCTCTCCCCCCAGCCGGGCCATGCAGTGGAGCCCCAAGCATGCTGCCAATCGAAGTTACAGCATGCTGGGTTTTTAGAACTATTTTGGGGTAAGACTTATAAGAAATTATATGTAGCATTTAGCTGTTAGAAAGCATCAGAATTTAAATACATATACATATATGTGTGTGTAGACAGATCTATATTGATCTATATATTGATAGATCTATATCTATAGATAGATAGATAGATAGATAGATAGATAGATAGATAGATAACTGAATTAATAAACTCTCAAACTCAGCTGCTAAGGAGCTGAGTGTGACGCAGTGACTTTGCAGGACAGAGTAGCACTGTTTCCAAGGACGTTCCTCTTTACAGGGTCAGGAAGCCTCCTCTTGCTCTCAAGGCCCTCAATCCAAGGGGCAGCCATGGATTGAGGACCACACAGCATTCAGCTAACAGAAAAGGTCTTTTCTAGCTCTGTGGACCTAGCATTTTTGAGGTGAGAGAACGATGGATTTTCCAGCCAGTCGATCGGTTCCCGTCAAGTTTGCTTCCCCTGTGCACACATCTGTTGGCAGATCTGGGGCCCCTTCTGGCAGATGGACCAGCCCTTTCTGCAACTTCATCTTTCCTGGAAGAGACGCTACCCTTGGGTCTCACTAGTGGCTGCGAGGTCTACACCCTGACTCTTCCCAGCATTGGCTGTGGGTTTTCACAGAACAAGGGTGGAGCAATCACCCCCTGCGGGTCCCTGGTCCTTGGCCACACTTCCATGGATTAGCCAGCTCTGCAGCAGCCATTCTGAGGACAGACCTCGCCCCGCAGAAAAGAGCTGTGCTCCCTCCAGGGTGCTCAAAGGTGGGCAGAAATCGACCCTGTGCCCTTTCAGTGAGCAGGCGAGCAGGAATACCAAACATCCTCACGTGCTTCCTTATGGATGTGCAGACGCCATGCTGTAAGCCGATTCTGTACCGAGGACCAACCTGAATCTCTGCCCCTGGTTTTCCTTGTCCATACATAGAACGAGGCTTTCAGTGGCACGAGCTGCTAGGCACTGCACTCCTGACCAAACGCTTCCCGGTTTGAACCCACCTAAGGCCCCGCAGAAGAAAAACCTGGCGATCACATCCCCAATATCAGCCCTCACAAACCCTGCGGGGCACAATTCTCCTCTGACCCCCTGGCAGTTACCCAGAGTCAGAATCTATCGGAAGGCAACAGGGCAAACGGGTCTGGTAACGCGTCTCTAACCCACAGGGGTGCCGTGAGGCTGTACGAGACAGGGAACAAGCTTCGAGCACAATTCCGACACTCGGGAAGTGGCCCCTGGGCAGCCCCGTGAGGATGCTGCTCGGTCTTTGCAATTGCCAAAAATCTCCCTGCAAAAGAAAAACGCTATCATCAACTAGTTCCACGAGTCTCCCCACCCTCTGTATTAGATGCGTTTTCTGGCCCAGAAAATGAATCATGCAGAGGGGAGATACTGTTTTTTAATTTAGCGTGAAGCAATAGTGCATAAAGATTTACACGGCATCCATCAGTTGAGTCAGACAGCTTGAGTCCCAGTCATTGGATTAGGAATCTCATCACCTGCAGCTCCAGTTCCCTCGCAGTGAATGCAGGCCCCACACTGGGATCAAGCTCACAGGGTGGGATGAGTCATGAGATCAGGGCCATGACTCCCTAGCGCTTCCCATGGGCTGGGGGGCAAAAAGTGTGTCGGAAAATGCCATTCTCATTTTTCCTAGAGGTTTTTTTTTTTAGGCATCACTGCCCTCAGGTGGTGGGAGTAGGAGGCCCAGCCTTTGCTCCTGTGGAGCTGGAATTGAACCTCCATCCCAGTGGGCCGCAGTCCCGCGCACAACCACTACGCCACCGGGGCTCATCCTTTCCTAGAGTATTTTGAAGGATGAACTCAGCATATTACTCTAAAACGTTATTACCTTTATAAAAGATATTCTTTTCTATCACTCTTTATTTTTAGATCATTTTATTGGGGGATCTTACAACTCTCAGTACAATGCATGCATCAATTGCATCTGACATATGAGTACATATATTCAATCATTCTTTTCTTTTTCTTTTTTAATCATTTTATTGGGAGCTCTCCTAGCTCTTATCACCGTCCACCCATTGACTGTGCAAAGCACATTTGTACATTTGTTGCCATCATCATTCTCAAAACGTTTGTTTTCTACTTGAGCCCTTGGTATCAGCTCTTTTTTTAAAAAAAATCATTTTATTGGAGACTCATACAACTTTTTTTTTTTTAGCATCACTGCCCTCAGGTGGTGGGAGTAGGAGGCCCAGTCTTTGCTCCTTGGAGCTGGAATCGAACCTCCATCCCAGTGGGCCGCGGTCCCGCGCACAACCACTACACCACCGGGGCTCAGCCCCAACTCATACAACTTTTATCACCATCCATCCCTCCATCCATTGTGTCAAGCACATTTGTACTTTAGTTGCCATCATCATTCTCAAAACATTTACTTTCTACTTCAGCCCTTGGTATCAACTCCTCATTTTTTCCTCTCTCCCAAGGCCCCCCATCATGAACCCTTAATAATTTATAAATTATTATTAATTCATCATGTCTCACACTGTCTGGCATCTCCCTTCACCCACTTTTCTGTTGTCCGTCCCCCAGGAGGGGATTATATGTAGATCCTTTTAATCAGTTCCCCCGTTTCTAACCTACCTTCCCTCCAGCCTCCTGGTATCACTACTCACCACTGGTCCTGAGGGGTTCATCTGTCCTGAATTCCCCATGTTTCCGGTTCCTATCTGTACCAGTGTACATCCTCTGGTCTAGCCGGATGTGAAAGGTAGAATTGGGATCATGATAGTGGGAGGAGGGGAAGGGGGAAACATTAAAGAACTAGAGGAAAGTTGTATGTTTCATTGGTGCTACACTGTACCCTGACTGGTTGGTCGCCTCCCTGTGACCTTTCTGTAAGGGGATGCCAGGTTGTCTACAGATGGGTTTTCGGTTCCCCACTCTGCACTCCCCCTCATCCACAATGACATGATTTTTTGTTCTTGGATGTCTGATACTTGATCCCTTTGACACCTGGTGATCACACAGGCTGGTGTGCTTCTTCCATGTGGGCTTTTTTGCTTCTGAGCTACATGGCCGCTTGTTTACCTTCAAGCCTTTAAGACCTCAGATGCTCTATCTTTTGATAGACACGGGCACCACCAGCTTTCTTCACCACATTTGCTTATGCCCTTGCATTGACGTAGTACTTGAGTAGAAGTCCAATGTCTATCTGCAACTATAATACTAGACCTATAAATATATGCACATAGATCTATTTCTCCAGCCTCATATATAAATAGATTTACATATGCGCACGTCTGCATTTAAACCTTTTTAAATGCCCTTTGCCTCCTAGTTCTTTCCTCCATTTCCTTTTATGTTCCTCTTGGCCCACTTTCACGCTCAGTCTTCATTCAGGTTTCAGTAATTCCTCTCAGTTTCATCGCCCCTGATCAAGTCCTGCCAGGCCGCTTACACCCTCCTCACCCTCCTTGCCACTCATTTTGGATCATTTCTTTCCTAGTCCCCGGATTTGTTAACACCACTTCCTTTCCTCCCCCTCCCCCTCTCCCATGTTTCCCTGGAACCATCAGTCCCATTGTTTTCTCCTCCAGATTGTTTATCCGGCCTATCTTATCTAGATAGACCTACAGAGAACAATATGTACAAAAACAAGACAGAAGAAAACAAAACAAGAAAACAAAGCAATAACAAAAACAAAATGACAAAAAAAGAAAAGCCTGTAAACAGTTCAAGTTCTGTTTGTTGTCCTTTAGGTATTTTCCACTGAGTCTGATGGGGTGCCACACCTGGCCCCAAGTCTATTTGGGGGACATCCTTGGGGCTTTCTTGCTCTGTTCCCCTTGCTGTTCTGTTGCACGCCCTTAGTGTTTTGCCTTGGTGTGGTGGGCTCAGATCGGACACAATTTCCACACTGTGTCTCCAGTGTTGTCTCCTGTCGGGTTATGGGTCAGGGACGTTGTGTCTCCTAGTGGGGCTGGCCCATATGGTCTTCTCTGTGCATTGGATAATCTGAGCAGGGATATTGTCCTCAAGGCTTGGTGACCAAGGATATGTTCCACTCTCTCTTCCTCCCCCTTCATTTGCTCCCTGTGCTCTGATCAGACTCCTTCCTCTCCCTGAGCTGTAGCTTCAGTGTTGTCCTCTAAAATGAATTCTTCTGGGGCTGAGCCCCGGTGGCATAGTGGTTGTGTGCAGAACTGCGGCCCACTGGGATGGAAGTTCACTTCCTGCTCACAGGAGCAAAGGCTGGGTCTCCTACTCCCACCACTAGGGCAGTGATGCCTAAAAAATAAAAATAAAATAAAATAAAATTCTTCTGAGGGACGGGGTGCTGTTCACATAGTTGGGATGCTGGGATTGGAGCCAGCCCCTCAGACCTCTCTACTGGTTCCCTACTTCATGCCGGGAAATTGCATTGACATCTTGGATCTCTGAATTTAAGTCTGGTCCCTCTTTCCCTGTGGAGATATAAACAATACTCTCCCCTGGGATGGGTTAATGCCCTGTTCCCCCACTACCTATTTCTTTTTCTTTTTTCTTTTTCTCCCCTCCTTTTTAGTTGACTATGTTATGTATCCCTGGATTTGGCCTGGCCCCCGCCATACTACCTGCACCTCACTATAACAGATATCTACTGAAAGCCAGCAGGTGAGGAACTTTGTCATCTGGTGTGGTTCTCCTCCACTTTCGTAGAATGCTGGTTTTCCCATCACAACCTGATCCTGGGAAGCCAGTTCTGCAGATAGCAAAGCGTGCCTGGGCCTTTGTAAAGACCCTCACCTTCATTCCATCACCACGTGGTGAGGGCTGCCTCCAGGACATTCTTCAGGCCTCAAGCAGGCAGTGAGGACCCACACCTGACATCTGCCTGGGGCGATCACCATCCACAGGCCAATGGACAAAGGGAAAAAGACCATCTCAGGTGAAGCAAGAGTTTCGAAGATTAGATTTCCAGGCAACTTGATTCCATTTTTAAAAGCGCACCGGGCTCACTCCCAGCCCCCTACGGTGACCCTCTAAGACAGGGCAGACCTGGCCCTGCGGTTCCGGGATTGTGACTCATTAAGAGAATAAGTGTCCCCCAAGCAGCTGATGGCCTCACACTGCTGCTCTTGTGGGGGAGCAGCCCAGCGAGGAAGGGAACCGCTACACCAGGGAAACACTTTCTTCCCCAAACAATTAAAAGCTTGCACTCTTAGTTTTTTGCTCCATGATCAAAACTTGATGGGGAAGAAAACCTGAACCAAAACAGGAGTTCACTGCCCTGTATTTTGGGGGTACGATACCTTAGGAACTGCATTCTCTTGGTAGCTTAACCAGAGCTGCTGTGCTGAGAAGGTTTTCTGTGGCTTCACAGGAATGCAGGAGGTTCGCGGAGTGTTAGTGTTGCCTTCTTCGAGAAGAAGAGTCTTGTGGAGTCAGGCTCCCCCACCCCCATTCCACCCCCGTCATCTGAGACGTCACCATTGAAAAACCTCCACAAAGAGCCACAGTCTCTGCATGGCTGAAAACTGGGTTTGTCTTGTCACACCCTGGACATGTTACACCCATCAAGTGTGAATCTGGGCTTTGAGCTCTCATTTCTCTTCATGCTTCTCTTTTCCTTCCCCCAGAACGGGTGGAATACATCTCTAGCCCAGTGGTTCTCAACCTGGGGGTTACGACCCCTTGGGGGGGGACGACTCTGTCACAGGGGTCGCCTGATTCATCACAGTGGCTCTGCAGATAGCGAAGCGTGCCTGGGCCTTTGTAAAGATACTCACCCTCATTCCATCACCACATGGTGACAGTGATGAAGTAGCCACCAAAATAGTGTGATGGTTGGGGGCCACCCCCCCCCCCCATGAGGCACTGTGTGAAAGGGTCTCGCAAGAGGAAGGTGGAGAACCCTGGCCCCTAGCCAAAGGCATGCTGTTCCCTCGCAGCCTGTCCGCCCATCTGGAACCACAGTGACTGCGTTAGCTAACAGCGTGCAACGGAGGGAGGACAGGGTGTCCAAAATCTTGCTCACATTTGAAGCTCTTTTAGAAAATGTTTCCAGTGTTCTTGAATACTGATTTTATTGTATTTATTCACAAAATTTTAATACGCATCCTATAAAATCTTGTTTATAATATTTTAAAATCATCTTACAAGTACTAGCCATCTTAATCTACCAAAGAATGCTGCAGTGAAACTCCTTCGACTGTCATCCAATGAAGAAATAGAAAATCACAATGAGCTGGGCCCACAGGGTTGACGGTTCAAATCCAGCAGCAGCTCTCAGGAGCAAGGCTGAACTTCCTACTCCCACCAGGACAGTGATGTGAGAAAAGGAAAAAAGAAAGAAAATCGAAATGATGCACCTGTGGGTCCCTAGCGTTAACTTCAGAGAAGCCTTGGGTGAAGTTAAGCATTTTATCCTGGGGCTTCCTCACCCCTGACTGTCGTGACCCCAGGTCCTGCCTTTCACTGCAGGCTAGACCGGAGCAGGTACACAGGTGCAGAGTAGAGATAAGAGCTCAGGACACAGGAAATCCAGGGACAGGATTGGGATACCAGAGAGAAGGTGGAGAGAGGAGGATAGGAAGGGGGAATAGATGGCAATGCTGGACACCTCACCACCCCCACCACCCCACCCCCAGGGGATGGGACAACGGAAACCATGGGGGAAGGGAGGCAATGGTTAGTGTCAGATATGAAAATAACAATAATTTATGATTTATCAAGGAGTCATAAGTGGGGGGTGGGGGGACAAAAAGAGGACAAACCGAGGGCTCAAATCCACAGAAAGTCACTGTTTAGAAAAGAGTGATGGCGACATATGTGCAAGTCTATTGAGACGACTGATGTGTGGATGGTTATGAATTATAAGAAAATAACTATGCTTTTCTTTTTTTTTAAGATTTATTTTTTTTTATTTTTTTTTTTAGGCATCACTGCCCTCTGGTGGTGGGAGTAGGAGGCCCAGCCTTTGCTCCTGTGGAGCTGGAATTGAACCTCCATCCCAGTGGGCCATAATCCCGCGCACAACCACTACGCCACCGGGGCTCAGCCCATAACTATGCTTTTCAAAACAAACAAAATAATGGATGATTTTGTGAACTATCTCCCCCAACTTCCATTATCTGCATCAATAGAATTAAACTTGAGTCCCAAGTCTGTAAAAAAAGGGGGGAAAAAGCTTATAGTGAGGGCTCAAGTAAAAATGTTTGGAAATGATGGCAACATATGTACAAAAATGCTTGATACAATTGATGCTAGAAGAGCTGTAAGAGCCCCCAATAAAGTGACTTTAAAAGAGGGAGTTATAAGGGCACCCCCAGTGATGTTTTGATTAAAAGTTTAATTTTAATAGTTTTATTGCCTCATAATTCATGTGCCATACAGTTCAGTGGCTTGAATTTTTTTTTTTAAATTGTGGTCATCACCACAATCAACTTCAGGGCATTGTCTTCACTTTCGTACTCATTATAATCAGCTCCCTATTTCGTTCCTTCCTGCTTCGTGGATTATTTTGGCTTCTAGGGCACCGTACACTCCTCCCACCCATCTGGTGGCCCCTTCCCAGGCTCCTTGAGAAGTCTCCATGCTGCTATCAGCCCCAGCCCTCCCTTCTTCTCCCTCGCACACTCTCTCCCTCATCAGTTTTCCCCTCCGCCCAAACATCTCTTTTGCACTCTAAGCCAGCACATGCGACTGCCTGCCGGTTTCCCTCTGAAGCCTGAGACCACCTGAGCAGCTCCACGAGTCCAAAGTGGACCCACCACTCCCGACCTCGCTTCTGGATCTCCTGGATTTGCTCCACCTTTGGGCCACGCCACAGACCCAGGAGTCACCTCCCCCTCTCCTCCACCATGCAGCCCACTCCAGAGTCCAGCCCAGAATTCAGCTGCAGGCCTCCAGGTTTGGCTGCCACACCAATCCAAGTCCTTGCCGTTTCTTTTCTGGACCTCTAAAACTGTCTCCCAATCGGTGTCCCCACATCTACTATGGCCCCCTTAATCTATTCTCTGTACTTCATCCAGAACGCTCTTTTTAAAAAAAAATTACATCCTGTCATGTCATTTTTCTGCTTAAAATTGCCTACAGCCTTCCTGTGGGCACCCTGGCTGTTTAGTCATTATTGTATTAGAACAAATGCCAGCCTTTGGGTAGACACTCGAAATATAACTGTTGCATGAATAAGCAAAGGATCTTCTATGACCTTATTCAAAAAGCATTTATTTTAATAAAAAATGAAAGGGAAGCAACCAACTTCATGTGAAAGTTTTACTTGTGTGAGTTTAATAATATCGTTTTATGATGTTTGCATTCTGATGGGGTACCTTCTTTTGGAACAGGCACACATATAGATCTCTTCCAGGCAATTGGTCTGTGGTCGTCTTCAAAATTTCTTTTTCTTTCTTTTTGGGGGGGGCATCACTGCCCTCAGGTGGTGGGAGTAGGAGGCCCAGCCTTTGCTCCCTGGAGCTGGACTCGAACCTCCATCCCAGTGGGCCGCAGTCCCGCGCACAACCACTATGCCACCGGGGCTCAGCCCTTCTTCCAAATTTCTTAACGTAGACGAGGGAGAACTTCCAATATAACATCTGTCTATTAAAATATTTCCATCGAATTGGGGTGGGGGCCACGGGGGAAATAAAATAAAATATAAAATACTTCCATTGATATTTGGGGTTTTTTAAATCATTGTACTGGGCGCTAATTCAATTCTTATCACAGTCCATCCATCCATCCATCCAACCATTGTGTCAAGCACATTTGTGCATTTGTTGCCATCATCATTCTCAGATCATTTGCTTTCTACTTGAGCCCGTGGTATCAGCTCCTCATTTTCCCCTTCCTCCCAACCCTCTACCTTATAAATCCTTGATAATTTATAAATTATTATTATTTTGACATGTCTTATACTGTCCAACGTCTCCCTTCACCTACTTTTCTGTTGTCTGCCCCCCAGGGAGGAGGTCATATGTAGATCCTTGTGATCGCTTCCCCCTTTCTAGCCCACCTTCCCTCCACTCTCGCGGTATGGCCACTCTCACCACTGGTCTTGGGTCCGTCTGTCCTGCATTCTCTATGCTTCCAGTTCCTATCTGTACCAATGAACATCCTCTGGTCTAGCCAGATTTGGAAGATAGAATTGGGATCATGGTAGTCAGGGGGTAAGAAGCATTAAAGAACTTGAGAAAAGTTGTATGTTTCATTGTCGCTACACTGCGCCCTGACTGGCTCGTGTCCTCCCCGTGACCCTTCTGTAAGGGGATATACAGTTGTCTAAAAGTGAGGGCCCACTCCACACTCCCCCACACTCACAATGATAAGATGTTTTTGTTCTTTGATACCTCATACCTAATCAGTCATCAACATCTCGTGATCACCTAGGCTGGTGTGCTTCATCCACATGGGCTGTCTGACTTCTGAGCTAGATGCTGCTGCTTTAACTTCAAGCCTTTAAGACCCCAGACGCTGTACCTCTTGATAGTCGGGCACCATCAACTTTCTTCAGCAAATTTGCTTATGCACCTGTTTTGTCTTCAGTGATCATGTCAGGAAGGCGAGCATCATGGAATGTCGGTCTAATAGAACAAAGTGTTCTTGCATTGAGGAAGTGCTTCAGTAGAGGCCCAATGTCCATCTGCTACCCTAATACTAAACCTATAAATAGGTGCACATATAAGCAAATGTGATGAAGAAAGCTGGTGGTGCCCAGCTATCAAGGTTTATAGCATCTGGGGTCTTAAAAGCCTGAAGATAAACAAAAGACCATCTAGCTGAGAAGTGGCCACGCCCACACGGAAGAAGCACACCAGCCAGTGTGGCCATGAGGTGTTGAAAGGATTAGGTTGTAGGCATCAAACAATAAAAACCATATCACTGTGTGCCCACCTTCCTGAGGCATCCACTGAGGACATTTGGGGGCATGAGCAAGAGTGGTGAAGAAAACTGATCGTGCCCAGATATCAAAAGATATAGCATCTTTCTACTCTCACCAGAGCAGTGATGCCACACACACATAAATATATATATGTATATATGTGTGTGTATATATATATATGTATATATATAGCATCTGGGGTCTTAAAGGCTTGAGCATAAACAAGCAGCCATCTAACTCAGGAGCAACAAAGCCTATCATAAAAGCACACCGGCCTGTGCGACCATGAGGTGTTGAAAGAATCAGGTACCAGGCATCTGTGCCCACCGTCCCGATATGATTGCTGGAGACAAATGGGTACAGAGACAGAGTGGAGGAAACAGATGGTTCCCAGCTACCAAAGGATAAAGTGTCTGGAGTCTTAAAGGCTTGAAGATAAATGAGTGGCCATGTAGCACAGAAGCAGCAAAGCCCACATGGAAGAAGCACACCAGCATGCGTGATCAAGAGGGGCCGAAGGGAGCAGATATTGAGCATCAAAGAACAAGAATCACATCATTACAAATGACGGGGAGAGCAGAGTGGGGACCTAAGGCCCACTGGTGGGTAATTAGTCACCTCTTTACAGGGGAGGCATGGGGAGGAGACAGGCCAGTCAAGGTGCAGTGAGGTGGCGATGAAGCATACAACTTTCCTCCAGTTCCTGAAGACTTCTTCCCCCTCTACCCCAACTATCGTGGTCCTAACTCTACCTTACAAATCCAGCTGGACTAAAGGAGGTACACTGGTAAAGAAGGGAGCTGGAGATATGGGGAACCCAGCAGAGATGAGCCCCTCGGGGCCAGTGGTGAGAGTGGAATTACCCGATGGGTGGACAGAAGGTGGGGTAGAGAGAGGGAGCCAACTACAAGGATCTACACATACCCTCCTATCTGCAGGACAGACATTGGAACAGTGGGTGGGGGGAGATGTCGGGCAGTGTAAGATATGACAGAACAATAATACTTTATATAGTATGGGTTGGTGGCCGGGAGCTGGGACAGAGGAGAAAGGATGGAAAGCTGATATCAAGGGCTCAAGTGGAAAAACAGCTATTTGGAGAATGATAATGGCAGCAGACATGTGAAAGTGCTTAGCATAGTATATGTATCTATGTATTGTGAAAAACGATGTATGAGCCCCCAATAAAATTATTTTAATAATAAAAAATAACTAAAAAAATTTATGCATGCACATAGATCTATTTCCCCATCATCATGTATAACTGTATTATGTGCATGCGTATATATATATATATCATACATACATGTCTGTATTTAGACCCTTTGCCTCCTTGTCCTTTCCTCCTTGTCCTTTTCCTTTCCTCTTGTCCCACTGTCATGCTCAGCCTTCATTTGGGTTTCAGCAATTCCTCTAGGCTACATTGCCCTTGATCAAGCCCTGTCAGGCCTCCTATACCCTCCACATCACCGATTTTGGATCACTTGTTGTTCCCTTGTCCCTGGGTTTGTTAATACCACTTCCTTTCCCCCACCTCCCCTTTGCCATGTCCCCCCTGAACCATTGCTGCCATGGTTTTCTCCACCAGATGGTTTATCCAGCCCATCCTATCTAGACAGACCTACACAGATTAATAATATACACAAAAACAAGACAGAACAAAACAAAGCAATCAAACAACAACAGGAACAACAAACCAATGACCGAAAAAAGAAAAGCCTGTAAACAGCTCAAGGTCTGTTTGTTGACCTCGAGGAGTGTTTTCCGGCAGAATCTGATGGGGTGTCACGCCCTAATCCCGAAGTCTATTTTTGGTACTCCCTCAGGACTTCCTTTGTCCGCTTCCCTTGCTGTTCTTTTGCACTCCGTGTTTTGCCTCTGTGTGGTGGGGTCAGATGGGACGCAGTTCACACACTGTGTCTCCAGTGCTGCCCCCCGTAGGGTTATGGGTCAGTGAGGGATGTCGTGTCTCATAGTGGGGCCAGCCCTGTGGTCTTCCCTGTGCATTGGCTGCTCCGAGCAGGGATATTGTTCTCCAGGGTTGGTGGGCCCACTGATAGCCTTTCTGTCAATTTCTTGAGCCTTGTTGTGGTTTATTGCCAAAGCAACTTGGGCTACTTCCTCTGGTCCTTGATCATGTGCCACCTCCTGAGATGGAGGTCTGCCCATCTTCTTGCCATGCTTCTTTCACTATTTTACCCTTAGAATCCTTCAACACTGCACTTCCAGGCATGACAAAGTCTGAGTTTGTGCTTCCCTTTTGATTTTCTTTCTTTCTTTTTTGTTTTTGTTTTTGTTTTGTTTTGTTTTGTTTTGGGGGGCATCACTGCCTTTCTTTTTAAACATGGACCCCTTTGGGTTTTCTAACACCTGGTGTGGCGGTCATGTGCTTATGTTAATTTCATGATTGAGATGGAGGGGTGGAGTCTAGCCTGTTCATCTGGAGGTAGCCATGGAGTAGCCAATGAGGCCTCCATGTGGGCATGGATTTCTCCTGAGACTTCTGGGAAATTTCGCAGTATTTCCCTCATGGAGATGAGAAGCTGTCTCCCCAGTTGTTGGGAGTTAGTCTCAGAGACGATGAATTATGGACAAGACAGTAGCATTCGAGTTGCTGAAGGAGTCAGAGGAGAAGCCACACGGCCTTACCTGATGAAACCAGACCTCTGAAGCTGGAGAAGCCACATGGAGAGCCCTGCCAGTGCTGAGTTGCCTCTACCACCACTGGATGCTGTTGATGGACCCTGAGCCCTGGAAGCGAGGAGCCATGGGGAGACCCCTGCCAATGCTGGGACGCTGAACCCACTGGCCTGTGACTTCAAGAGTCAGAAGGAGACATTAGAGACTGGAATCAGTCATATGGGCTAATATCAGACTTATGACTTTGACTTGGACTGGGTGGGATGTTTTCTTAATGTCCTACTCCTCTTATATATAAACTTTTCCCTTATATCTATATGCATGTCCATGAAGTGGTTTCTCTAGTCTACCCCGACTAACACACCTGGTTTTGCACATTTCATTATGATGCTTGACTTGTCTTCTTGGGCAGCCCTTTGAGATCTTTTTTCTTTGGTTCTTTTTTTTTTTTTTTTTTGGACCACTTGTTTGTTATCATCCTTGTCCCTTGTCCCTGGGTTTGTTAACATCCTTTCCTTTCCCCACCTCTCCTGCTCCCGTGTCCCCCCTGAACCATCAATCCCCATTATTTTCTCCTCCGGATTGTTTGGCCAGCCTATCTTATCCAGATAGACCTGTAGAGATATTAATATGCACAAAAACAAGACAGAGCAAATCAAAGCAGCAAAACAACCACAGCAACAACAAACCAATGACCAAAAAGAGAAAAGCCTGTAAATAGTTCAAGGTCTCTCCGTTGACCTCTGGGAGTGTTCTCTGGTTGATCTGATGGGCTGCCACGCCCTGACCCCAAAGCCTATCTTTGGCACGTCCTTGGGACTTTGTTGCCCTGCCTTGCTTGCGGTTCTTTTGCACCCCCTTAGTGCTTGGCCTCGGTGTGGTGGGGTCAGACTGGGTGCAATCCCCGCACTGTGTGTCCAGCGTTGTCGCTTCCAGGGCTAAGGGTCAGTGAGGGACGTCGTGTCTCATAGTGGTGTCAGTCATGGGGTTCTCTCTGTGCATCGGCTGCTCTGAGCAGGGAGCTCATCCTCAAGGCTTGATGACCAGATTGTGCTCCTCTCTCTCCCTCCCCCGTCATTTGCTCCCGTGTGCTCTGATCAGACGTGTCCCTCTCCCTGAGCTGTAGCTTCAGTGCTGGCCTCTGCGGTGAATTCTTCTGGGAGGAGAGATGGCTGTCCACGGAGTTGCAATTGGGGCCGGCCCCTCTGTGACATACGTCCTGGAGTTTGGAGCACCACAGGGGTGTGTGGTCAGTTACGAAAAAGCCTGTAGGTGCTGGAGGAGGGAGAAAGCAGCAGGACTGCCCCCACACACACCACCACCACCCCCATCACACACACCCATAAACACACACCGGGTAAGAGGGGCCGACTGCATGGACCCCTGGCACAGACATGTCTGTGGGTCTGCAGACAAGTCAGTGTGGACCAATCATTTCCTCCTGGTTCTCCGAATCAAGCACTCTCTTCCCCAGACACCCTCCACCTTGTTTAATGAATACCGGGCTGGCAGGGACTTTCCAGCACCTTCCTCTCCCCTGACCATGCCTCAGGACTTCCAAGTTAAACAAGCAAGATGCACGGTTCTGCCTCCGGCCCCACACCCCTTCCTCTTCCTGGAGGTGCTGGGAGGGGAGGAGGGGAGCCCAGGGGAAGGGCTCTCCGTGAGTTACATAGCTTGAGGAGCGACTGAGGTGGCTTGGTTTGGGACCACAGGGAAGGCAGGAGGGGAGGACCCATCTCCAGGGCAGTGAGCTCTCGGGCCCCCACCTGTTCCCTGGGGAAAGCTGAGAAGGCCCTTTGTTTGCCCTGCCTTCATCTCCTACCACATGGCCCCGCTGTGTGGGCACAGCCTCTGCGTGCCCTTGCAGGCAAGAGACACTTGACCAATGGTTACCACAGGTGAAGGGGAAGAGTTATTGCAAGGAGCGTTGCATGTATGGTTTGGAAAAGGCTATCAATGGTGCCTGTATAGCAAGACTAGTATCATCAGTGACACTGAATTATGGAAGCTGTGGGGCAAGAGAATGTTCTGCGTATCTTTGCCACAATTAGAAAAAATAATAATGATATGAATAGCAATGAGTACAAGGAATTCTAGAATTGAATATGATGACAATCGTACAAGTCTTCTTGATGTGACTGAATTATTGGATTCTACGATATGTGATAAAGTGATAATAAAAGTGTATTTTAAAAAGAGGATGGCCTCCTACTCCCACCACCAGGGCAGTGATGCCTTAAAAAAAATAAATTAAAAAAAAATAAAAAAAATAAATAAAAAAAAAAGAGGATGGCATAGCATTCCTTGTTGAAAAGAACATTCCAACATCCACAGAATGCTATGTACAAGGAAGTCCAGTTAATACAGCTAAGTTGTTCAGAATGATGAACAACCACTAAAGCTAGTGCTGAAGAAACAGAAAAGCTCTGCCAACTTCTCAATTCTGAAGTTGACCAAGCGTGAAGTCAAGAGGTATTGATCCTTAATGGCGACTGAATGCAGATGTTGGAAACAAAGAGGAAAATGACAGAAATGCAGCTGGAGCTGGAGATAGCCCCATGGAATTTTGCAAGACCAACAACTTCCTTCCCAATCCTTTTTTTTCAACAACATATATGGCAGCCGTGTGCATGGACCTCCCCAGATGGAATCGGCATCAAACCCAGTAACCACGTTTGTATGAACTCATACAGACTGCTCACCTCAATGTCGGGTCTGTTTCATTCGGCACAATAAGCATCTTTCCATGCAGTATGTAGTTTTTCAGCCTGGCATGTCCGCTTAGAAATGTGCATTTGAGGTTCCTTCATGTCTGCTGTAGTTTAGCTTAGTTTTTGTTTTTTGGGGGGCATCACTGCTCTCCGGTGGTGGGAGTAGGAGGCCCAGCCCCACTGCTGGAATTGAACCTCCGTCCCAGTGGGCCGCAGTCCCGCACACAACCACTACGCCCCCGGGGCTCAGCCTTCTGCTGTAGTTTAATAGCATATTTCTCTCCATCGATGCCTCATGCTCCATCACATGACCGTGTTGCAGCTTATTCACTCACTCACCTCTCGAAGGATATCTGGGTTGGATTTTGAAGGAAGCTTCCAAGAACACTAAAGCATGCGGGGGTTTGTGTAGAGGTGCGTTTCCCCCCCTTCGTTTGGGCAAATACCTCAGAGTATGAGTTAGACCTCATGGTCTGCCTTTGTTTCACTAGAGCAGATGGCCAAGCTGTCTTTGAAAGCGGACGCACCGTCTTGCGTCGCTTCCAACAACGAGTGTTCCTGTTGCTCCACACCCTTGCCAGCATTTGGTGGCGTCAGTGTTTCAGATGTAAGCCGGTCTAATAGATGCAGTAAGTAGATAGTGATAAAATAGCTCCATGGTGTTCTAATTTGCAATTTCCTGATGACATATGTGTAGCATTTTAGGGGACAATCCAAACCCATTGCCATCGACTCAATTCTAACTTATAGCCACCCTATCGGACAGGGTAGAACTATGCCTATGGGTTTCCCAA
>PVJH01028494.1:0-27320 GCA_004026705.1 Nesogale talazaci
TCACGGAGGCAGAGGGTCTTATCACACACTCGTCGTGTGTGCCACTCTGTTCGAGATCGCTCATCTCCAAGCGACAATAATGAACTTGCAGGGGCCTTGCTTGAATGGTCTCAGTCTGTTACTTAATAAATGCCATGAGGTTGTTGAATAATACTGGCCGTAATGAAAGCAAAAGCAATAAACTAACGAGGGGGCCCCAAAGTGGCAAGAGGTAAGGGAACAGTCAAGTATAATAGACTTTCAATTTTAGTATATGTGCTGCTGAAGCAAGCACAACGACAGACTTCCAAAGGAATCACTATGTTTCACTTGGAAGAAGTACAACCAGAGTGCCCCTTAGAGGTAAGAATGGGTGGACTTCATCTCATGTGCTTTGGAAATGTTATCAGGAGAGACGCTGGAGAAGAACATCGTGCTTGGTGAAGCAGAAGAAGAGGAAGCTCCTTGACAAGATGGCTTGAAGCAGTAGCTGCAAAAATGGCTGGAACACAGGAACAACCGTGAGGATGGCGCAGGACTGGACGGTGTTTCCCTTTGTTGTACGAAAGGTTTCTATGAGTCTGACCCAACAAGAATCAATTGCAAACTAGAAACTTCAACATTTGCTTGAAAGTTTAGTAAGACAACAAGTATCATTGTTCTCTCTTTGCAGTTGAGGAAATGGAGCCTCTGAGAGACTCAGTAACATGCTCAAAAATGTGCAATTAAAAAAGGGAAGAACCAGAATTTCTAACTTCTAATTTAGGGCACCTTTTATTCACTCTGTTGAAAAAACTAATTCCTGAAGGTATCATGAACCAAAAGTCATTGTTCTCTGCAAGAAGCAAAACAACACCCCGCCCCCCAACCCTGACACACACACACACACACACACACACACACACACTCTCTCTCTCATTTTATAGTTTCTCTTTAAAGCACCTTCTGCTTCACAGTATAATTTCTTTTGCACAAATAATACTCTTTCTGATAGACCTCACAAAACAAACAAACAATAGAAAAAGGAAACAAAAGACTAAGAAAAGAAAGTCCTTGAAGTCAAGCTGGCTCTGCTTCTAGTCTCCTAAAGGAAAAGGTAGATAGAACAGGTCTTGTGAGCGAAATTAGTTCAAGACTTACTCATCTACAACAGCAAAAAAAAAAAAAAAAAAAAAAAAAAAAAAAAAAAGGAAAAGGAAACAACACTCATAAAACAAAACATGAAACACTTCACAGCAGGACTTTGGCATTTTTACATTCTCAATTGTGCTCAGGGTCTTGGAATCGGTGAGACAGTAATGATTGTTCGGTGACTAAATATAGAGCAAACGGGTCCAGGTCTATGTTTAGTGTTGTGGGATAATTACAACAACATGGCAACCCACTCCCCTTCAATGTCTTCCAGTGTTCAAATATTAAAAATAATTTTCATATACAGTACTGCTCTCTATTCACAAAATGCTTGAAGTCGTTCATTGCTTGCCTTGTTCGGGGAAAACAATGGCTCTCAACTGAAGGCGATTTTGCTCCAACCCACCATAACCCTTGGCAATGTCCGAGGCGGTCACATTTTTGGCTATGACAGCGTTGGGGAGGAAGAATAAGGCTACTGGCCCCTAGTCAGGAATGTTGTTATAAGGCCTCCATTGTACCACATGCACATTTTGGGGGACAGGATGTCATCAGTACACCCAAGGTGAAAACTTGGAGAGCCAGTGGTAATATCCTAGACCTACTACCTTCACAGGGCAATTAGGAGATTTTATTGAGATCTGTGAATGAAAGTTGCTGTGTAAGGTTTGTTTTTTAGTTATGTAAATCCTGTTACCACCCGCCCTTTAGCCTCTGCAGAACTTGCTGACAAGGTCTGACTCAACCCTTTCCCACATTTTCAAGGGTGAACTTTTGCAATCCCTAGGGTTTATCTTGTTTTTTCAAAAAGCCTATTTTTCTTCCCAAAGGATTTGAATCTGTAAGGTTTTGATCCTGAACCATCTAGCTATCTAAGTCATGTCTGGCATTTTAGCAAAAGCCCTAACAAGAACTATCCTACTTGATTTAGTCCTAGACTCAAGGATTCTTATGTTCCCGTGGTCAAGAAGGCAAATCGTCCCATGGAAATGATTCTACTGTTGGTTCCTCATCCAACAGTTCACTCACGTGGGAATGAAAAAAGGAGTTGGATTAGCAAGAGCCAACTCTGTATTTCACTGGCTTGTCTTTCTCTTGTGCTTCCAGAAAGTTCTCTTCAGCACTCCCTGGGGGACTCACAGAGAATGACAAACTGGGAGTGGGTAGGAGGGGGAGAACAATTTCCAAAGTAGACGAATTGTATTTATTTGTTCTGGAACCATGTAGGAAAAAAAACAACCACATAGACTAGACAATTTCAAACCGTGTCTGCTTTTGATTTAAATCATTTCCTTTCTGCTAGCCCTGTCAAAATTTAACTGCATCATATTAAGTTGGTCTGAAAACCAGATTGTTGCATGAGGTATTTTAGAAACTCTTTTGACTAGCAGATTTCAGAAAATATCATATGTGTTAGAAACCTAGGAGCCCGGAGAGTTTATTTTCATGGAAAGTTGGTTGTGTACTTAGGTTGCTGGAACATTTTTCTCTTAAGAAAAGATGACTTAATGAAGTCTGATGATTTATAAAGGAAAATTCAACAATGGAAGATCGGGCAGAATAAAATTATTACCCAGGAAAATTTATTTCGGCATCAAAAGTTCGACTTCATACAAGACAGAGCATTCTCCTCACCATGTTAATAAAATTCCATATTAGCTGAATGCATTTCTAATTTTATTATATGTGCTGCCAAAGCAAGCACAGCTTAATGCATTTCTTTAGCAGATGACAATGGTCACATCAAAAATTCAATTCATTCTCAGAGAGGGCAGTGGAGGACAAGCCAAGTGGATGTCAGAGGGGCTACTTGGGGATTCAGAGAGCCGGAAACTGTCCATAAAATCTGTTCAGACCAGACCAAATCCATAGAGACCAGGTCCACTTTTTGCAACCGCTGAAGAGAGAGTAGAACCATCCCAGTGAGTTTCCAAATAGAAAGCCGTGACTCCCTCCTGCAGATTAGCTAGTGTTTTTTAAACCCTGGACATTTCACATCACAGCCTAACTCGGAACCACTGTGCCATGGGGGCTTCTCAACTGTTCAGAGCTGTTGGAAGTTCTTTTTAGGAGTTTTCCTCCTTTCCACTGTTTGCTGGGGATTATGGGAAAGCAATTGGCTCATTGTTCTTATGCTAGCATTATGAATAATGCTCAGGGACTAGAACTGGGATGCTGAGACATGGCTGTTGAATTCCCGGAACATTTCACATAATGATGTCTGGGATGCTGGGTCAGCAAAGAAACAGAGTGTCAGAGGAAATGCAGGCAGCAGAATACTTCCAATGGGAAGTAGATGTGAAACACGACACATTTAAACAGAGTATTTTGCAATCGTGTCTTCATTTTTTTTCTCAGTGCAGCGTGATGGTGTTGACTTGGCCACCAGCTTATGAATTTTATGAGTAGAAATAAAAAATTTGAAAAAATACCATTTGGCAGCTACTTAAGTATGATCTTGATCTTCTCATGATTCCTGTAATCAGTCATGGGATTGGCAGAATTTCATGAGTCATCAGGCAACCAGCAGCCATATCGATGTTTCTGTTTAAAGGTTTCTTTTCCATGTAGGATGAGTGGAAGGTTATCACAATTATCGCTGTCTTACATTGTAGCGACCCTATAAACCAGAGTAGAACCTCCCTAAGGGTTGGCAAGGCTGTGTTTATTGAAACAGACTGCTATGTTTTGGGATCAGCAGCTCAAACATGTAACCCATGACATCACCTGGGCTCCTTGAACTCCAGGTTAAATATGAGAAGTGACTTGATCTGACTGATAAAGCTGCATCTGGAAAATTTACCTCATGGAAGAGAAGAGCCAAGACATCTGGAGAGTTGGTATCCTGAGGACAGAAGGCCTGGTAAAGCTTGACTTATTTCTATTTTTTTAGGGTGAGGTTTATAAAGACAGAAATGACCATAATCTTCTACTCTTAAAGTAGCAGGAACATCACATAGAAATGGGTCAGTAAGCTTTATCTGAAAGGGCTAAGCAGTAAATCTTTGGGGCTTCTTGACCACATGGTTTCAAAATGTAGCAACCACTCAAACCTGCCTTTTGCAATGCAAGAGCAGCCCCAGCAATGAGGAGGATTATATTCCGATAAGACTTTATTTGTAGGCATGATGTTTCTATTTCAAATATTTTGTATGTTTCGTCACAGAATACTAACAGCCCCTTACCCACAATCATTTAAAAATGTAAAAACCACGTTCTTGATTGGAAGACCATACTGAAAGAGGTGGCCTGACGGGCTGCCTGTGGGCTGTCGCCTTCCCTTCCCAGGGCCAGGGAAAGCGAGGTAACGAGCTGCTTCAGCTCTGGCCTAACCTACTCTCAACAAGGCACTTCACTTGGTTTGGGGCAAACCCCTGCCTGTTTCACTTTCCTTTTCTGGAAGAGAGGGGGTAATAAATAAAAGCTCCCACTCCAGGTTTCTGGAGGTATTAAAAATAATAATAAAAATGAAATGCACAGTACTCTGCCTAGTGTTTTTTAAAAAAAGGGAGCAAGATAATGGACTTCTTTTATCTATTTTTTTTTTTTTTTAAGGCATCACTGCCCTGGTGGTGGGAATAGGAGGCCCAGGATAATGGACTTCTTTTTAGGATGGTTCAGAACTGAACAGTGCCTTATTCTGTTGCACACAAGGTTAATGTGACTTAGAACCCACTTAATAGCACTTAGCACAAATGTGTGTATATATATATACTTGCATATGCACACACACATGCTATATAGTCATGCATGAAGGCTTCAACGAGTTCTTGGAAAAATTCCATCATTTTTAATTTCCATTTTTCCATAAAACTCTTGATATTCCTTTACACACGTGTGCATGCACATGCACACATTGTGCGTGTGTTTGTATACATGTGAGTGTTTGTATACATTGCATTTGTATACATGTGCGTGTGTTTGTACACATGTACACACACATGTATACACACATAACAAAATAAAAGAAAAAGAATAAATACAGTGAACATCCTTGGGTTGTAACTGTAGTTGTATGGAAGTACCAAGAGTTGCCCTAACAGATCATCTCTGTTCTCATTATAGAATAACCCACCTTTCTCTGCCTGCTGCTCCAGAGGCAAGAGGGGCACACGGTGTGGCCACGTGATATTCTTTTTCCTTTTTCATATGTTTAAAATAAGACTGTATGTCACTGAAGACTCAAGGGAGCCCTGGGAGGGTAGTAGTTATATCTTGAGCTGCTAACTGCAAAGTCAACCACTCTGGGTGTGGGGCATGGGGGTGCGGATAGGCTTTCTGGTAGGCCCATGAAGAGTTGCTCTCATGGGAATCCACAAGAGACGCTGTACTCAGTCCTGCATGGTTGTCATGGGTCAGAATGTACTCGATAGTGGTGAGTTTTTGGAAAGAATCCAAGTTCATATCAATTTTACTTTTCCTACTTTCGCTTGCCACATTTCCCCTTCCTTCCCGCTTCCCCATGAACCCTTAATGATTTACACATTGTTATTTTTCATATCATACTCAGACCGCTGTGTCCCTTCACCCACTTCCCCGCTGTCCATATTCTAGAGAGATTATATGTAGAACCCTGCAATTAGTAACCCCCTTCCACTCACCCTCCCTCCACTGTATATAGTTACACAGCCCATTCAACAAATGAAATCAGCAACAATATTCTGTGAAGTTCCTTGAAAATGTAACTCTTTCTCCCTCCCATCATTCTTCCTCCTCCATAGCCTATCTCTTCTCTTCCCCAGTTCCCATCCCCATCCCTGACCTCCCTGAAGTCATCAAAGTCTTATCTTTGGATATAAAAACCACATTTCTCCTTCTTTGCTTTTCTTTATAATAATGGTGTTATTAACATCTATCTTGTATGATTGACTAAGTTTGCCAAGCATTATTTACCTAGCTTTTTCCTTGACTTGAAGTGTTTAAGAGAGTTGTTATGGCGGTCATGTGCTTATGTTAATTTCTCGATTGCGATGTAGGGGTGGAGTCTGTCCTGTTAATCTGGAGATAGCCATTGAGTAGCCAATGAGGCCTCCATGTGGGCAGAGCTTTCTCCTGAGACTTCTGGGAAATCTCGCGATATTTCCCTCGTGAAGATGAGAAGCTACCTTCCCAGTTGTTGGGAGTTAGTCTCAGAGACAATGAACTATGGACAAGACAAGATGGCAGCATCCGAGAAGCTGAAGGAGCAGGAGGAGAAGCCACATGGTCTTACCCTGATGGAACCAGACCTCTGAAGCTGGAGAAGCTACATGGAGATCCCTGTCAGTGCCGAGTTGCTTCTACCACCACTGGATGCTGTTGATAGACCCTGAGCCCTGGAAGCATGGGGAGACCCCTGCTGGTGCCGGGACTCTGCACCCACTGGCCTGTGACTTCGTGAGTCGGAAGGAGATTTTATAGACTAATATCGGGCATATGGGCTAGTATTGGACTTATGACTTTGAACTGGACTGGGTTGGGATGCTTTCTCAATGTCCCATTCCTCTTGTATATAAACCCTTTCCTTGTATCCATATGCGTGTCTATGATTTTGATTCTCTAGTCTACTCAAACTAACAGTTGTCATTGTTTTTATTGATGCATAAAATCCCATGGTATGTATGTACCAAAGTTTGTTTATCCCTTCTACCATTGGAATTTCTGGTTGTTTCCATGTGTTAAAAATTGATGCAAAACACACAGGTGTACGTACATCTGCTCTTTATGTTCTTTATTTCTGTAGGCAATATATCCAGGAGAACGATTGCTGGGCCATAAGGTATTTATATTTGTTTTTATTTAAGGAAGTACTATACTGTTTTCCATAGTGATTGTGTCACTCTACAGCCCCACCAGCAATATCTAAGCAATATCTCCACATCCTCTCCAGCATTTATTGTTTTCTGTCTTATTGAATTTTGCCAGGCATGTCAATGTGAGATTATATCTTGTTTTAATTTGTATTTCTCTTATTGCTAATGATTGACATTATTTCTTCATGTGATTGTTGACCAACTGGATGTTATCTTTGGTAAATTGTCTATCACATCTGTGCCCATTTTAAAAATGGGTTATTTGTATTTTTCTTGTTAAGATATTGCAGGTTTTTAAAAAATAGTGTTTGGAGGTTAGCCCTTTATCTGATGTGTTATTACTAAATATTTCTCCCAATCTGTGGGTTTCCTGTTAACACTTTTTTTTTGGGGGGGCGGGGGGGGGCAGAGACAGCTTACAAATTTATTAGGCTTCAGTGGGTCCCAAGGCCAAGGCCCCAGGCCTGGCCAGGGGAACAGGAAGGCATCTGGGGTGCTCTGGTCCACCGTGTCCCCAGGAGAGAGAGGGGCCAGGCACTTATTCCTGGGGCGGGGGCCATGGGGGCGGGACTTGGTGAAATGTGCTAGTGACAGCTTGAAGGCACCCTCCCCTCTGCCCACCACCCCACCTCCCGTCAGGCAATTCCCTGAGATAGGCTCTGGTCCCTGTAACCTGCTGGCTACGGTCTTGGGGCCCCGATGGGGCAGATCAGTTGGGGAACCCACAGGTGTTGGGGGGTACAGGACCCCCCATCCAGGCTTCCTGTGCAGTGTAGTGTTCCCGACACCCCAAGGGGGCAGGTCTCTGGGGGGAACCGAGGCACCCTGGAGGCTGCCGGGCTTCTGTTCCAGTGTAGGCTGTGCAGGCTCTGGCTTGGCAGCTGGAGCCTGCACTGAGGGCCCAGACCACTCAGGGCCTGGCCTCTGGCGCCCAAGGGGCCTGGGCGCCCACATCTTTGGTCTGCACCCTGCAGTCCTGTGGGTCTCCCCGGAAGGAGTTGGCTGGGGGCGGGGGGAGTCCCAGAAGGGGTCCAAGCCTGGGAACAGGTCCAGGGTGCCCAGCGGGGAGCGGGCTGAGGTGAGAGCAGGGGTGAGGGCCGGGGCCTGGCAGACAGGAAGCTCCCCTCAGCTGCGCAGAGGGAAGGTCTGGGGCCACCAATGAGGCCCGGGGGGTGGGAGAGCGGTGAGCCAGGCGTGCCCGGGGGGTCTCCCCAGACTGAGCGGGATATCCCTGGTGGGGGTGAGAAGGTCCGTCCCCGGGTCTCCTCGCGCTGGGGGGCTCTTGGCAGACGCCTGGTTCGTGGGGATGCCCAGCAGCAGGGGTGTCGGGGCATCAGGGTTCCTCGGGGAAGTGGGCGCACTGGGCGTGTTGGGGAAGAAGCAGGTGAGTGGAGAGGCGGGTGCATGGGGGACGCTGGCTCCCCGCGCTCGTGGCCTGCCTGCCCTGGGGGCTGCAGGTCCCGGCCCAGGCCCAGCGAGGTCAGCAGGGCGGTGCCTCGCAGCAGGGCCTGCTGGATCAGCTTGGGGGTTGCCAGAGCTGCTGCCGTCCCCACTGCATTTGGCCGGACCTCTCCAGGGCTCCTCAGGCTCTGGCTGGGCCCTGGGGGATTCCTGTTAAGCGTTGGCGATGTGGAAAGAGACCCGACAGGGGAGGAGTCATCCGAGTCCAGGAACCACGCAGCCTAGTCCATGCGGGAACTTCTCCCATTTTGGGCTTTCCCGGGCCCGCCTCTCTCCATTGCTCCAGTCTTCCAAGCGCCGAGGGGAACGGCGGCCCCAAGTCGGGACGGGCTCAACGGGCTCCAACTGGATGGCCCTGAACCGTGGGAAGATGGGCGAGTCCCCAGCTCCGACCTCGAAGACGTTTCTCCTGCTGTCAAGGCCTGGCGAGGCCTGCACGGTGATGCGGTGCTTGAAGTCCAGCAGCATGCTGATGCGCTCGCCGCCGTGATGTTGCACGTGTGGCCATTTGCGGTGCACCTGCTGCAGCAGCAGCAGCGTCAGCTCGCGCTGGAACAACTCCAGCTCCCACTGCGCCAGCAGGTGGTCGCGCCATCGCAGCTGCTCCGCCTGGGATCGCTGTTCGCCGCGCGCATCAGCTCCTCCTCACGGTTCAGTAGTTCCTTTTCTTTGGCTCGCAGCTCGTGGTCGAAGAGGCCCTGCATCTCGCGGTTCAAGTCTTCCAGCATGGAATGGAAGGAGTCCCGCGGCATTTCCCTCAGGACCTGCGCTTCCAGCGCCACCAGCTGCTGCAGGATGGAGGTGAAGTCGGGTCTGCGGTGGGGGTCCAGCGCCCAGCAGTCAGCCATCAGCTGAGCGAAGGGCTCCGGGCCGGCGGATGGGATGGGGAGCATGAGCTTGTTCACCGCCACACCACAGGCCACAGCAAGGCAGTCAATGCCCCGGAAGGGCACCTCTCCAGTCAGCAGTTTCCACAGCAGCACCCCAAAGCTCCAGACATCGCTGCCCTTTGAGAAGGTGGAGGCCTTGATGACTTCGGGGCCATCCAAGCGAAGGTGCCCGCAGCACTCATCTGCGTGGTCTTGGGCCACTCTCAGGCCAGGCTGAAGACGGTGATCTTCAGGGTCTTGTGCTCCACATCATCCCCTTCACTGGGCTGTAGCAGCAGAATGTTGTTGCCCTTGAGGTCGCGGTGGATGACGGGCACCAAGGCCTCACAGTGCAGCTAATGCGTCCCTCGGGCGATCTGCACGGCCCAGTTGACCAGCACGTGGGGTGGCACACGCCACCGGGCCAGGGCCCGGCTGAGGGGCCCCCCGGCGGTGTACTCCACCACCAGGCACAAGTTGGGCTCTTCCAGGCACACGGCCTTGAGGGCGATGATGTTGGGGTGCGCCAGCATGACGAAGAACCGGGCATCCTGGAGCACGCTCTCGGCCGTCATGCTGATGTCCTCATCGGGGTCCTGGCGGGCGGCCTTCACGGCCACCAGCTCGCCCGGCTAACTGCTGCAGTACACCTTGCCGAAGCCCCCAAGGCTAATCACCTCCTCCAGCCGCAGCTCCTGGAAGCTGGCCACTTCGCAGAGGGGCGAGCCGCCCCGTTACACGTAGTTGGATGGGAAAATGCCCACCTGGCCCTCCCACCAGCCCTCGCCCCCGGAGATGGCTGAGACAGCACCTCCTCCTGGTCCCCCTTGCGCAGGCCCAGCTCGTCCTGCCCATTGGGCTCATAGTCAAACAGTGCTGTCCACACCTGGTTGGCGTAAGCTGCCGCCTTCGGCGACCCCTCTGACTGAGTCCCTCTGCCGCCTCCGGCCTCCCCAACACCCACCCCCACACCCCCGGCCCACCGCCATTGCCATTCCACGAGCTCAGCGGACTCTTGAGGAGGGGAGTCTTCAGGGGCTTCATGGCTGGGAGCAGGCGTCGGCGTCGGGGGTGGGGGGGACCCTTCCCTGGGTTCCCCCGGCCCCTGCTCCCGTTGGCTGCCACTGTCTTACTCCTGGAGCCTGGGCATCCGGGCCCGGCCCTCAGCCCCAGACCCACGCCTTTCGGGGGGAGTCAGGAGTGTCACCTCCAGGCATCCTGCATCTCGGGCTTCTGGAGGGGGCGAGCCTGGGCAGAGCGGTCAGGCTCGGGGGGGTGCCTCTCCATGGTCCACTTGGAGGGACCCGCCTGGCCCTCGTCTCCTGGGAAAGCTTCCGGGAAGCCGGGCTGTGGCTCCCTCCTGGCTCCTGCGCCCGAGTCCTGGAGCGCAGCAGGGTCAGGCGCGTCCCCTCCCCGAGACGGGGATGCCTCGTCCCGGCCCTGGACAGCTCGGCCGGCCGGCTCCCTGTTAAACACTTTTGATGGAGACTTTTGTTGTGAATAAATGTTGTATTTTCAGCAGGTCCTAATACTTTGTTTTGTCTTCTATAGTGTGGATCATTTTCAATATATTTGGTAGTGTGTTTATGTCTTGTATTAGGGTCCTCAAGTTACTCCCTATTTTTTTCATTGATGGTCTTTGTGGCTGTGTGATTTATTTTTAAGTCTTTGATACATCTTGAATTTGGTTTCATATGCAGTGTGAGGTATGGGTCCTGTTTCATTCTTTTGCATGTGAAGATCAAGTTTTACCAACCCTTTTTGTTGAATGGTTATCACTTGTCCATTTAATGAGTTTTAATCATTTATCAAAGATTAGCTATCTTTCAGTAGTTGGTTGTATTTCTGAGTTATAAATTCTAATCCTTTTGCCTTCATATCTATTGTCCCAATATCAGCCTGTTTTGATGACTGTGGCTTTATAGTAAGTTTTAAAGTTTGTTAGGGAAAGGTCTAATACTTTGTTTTTACATTATAATAATGCTTTATTTATCTTGGGATACTTTCCTTTCCACTTAAAGTTTTTCTATTTCTTTGTGGTGGCATTTGGGTCATATCTTACACTGTCTGATGTCTTCCTTCACTCACTTTTCTGTTGTCTGTACCCCAGGGAGGGGGTTATATGTAGATCCTTATAATCAGTTTGCCCTTTCTACCCCACCTTTCCTCCACACTCCTGTTATGGCCACCCTCACCACTGGTCCTGAAAGGATCATCTGTCCTGGATTTTGTGTTTCCATTTCCTGTTTGTACCAGTGTACACCTTCTGGTCTAGCTGGATTTGTAAGGTAGAATTGGGATCATGATACTGAAGGGGAGAAAGCATTTAAAAACTAGATGAAAGTTGTATATTTCATCGTTGCTACACTGCAGCCTGATTGGCTTGTCTACTTGCCATAGCCCTTCTGCAAGTGGATGTACAGTTGCCTACAGATAAGTTTGGGGTCCCCAATCTGTACTCCCCCTCATTCACAATGATATGGTATGATTTTTTCATTCTTTGATGCTTGGGGCATGTTCCCTTTGACACCTCATGATCACACAGGCTGGTGTGCTTCTTCCAATTGCACTTTGTTGCTTCTGAACCAGATGGCTGCTTGTGTACTTTCAAACCTTTAAGATCCTAGACGCTATCAGCTTTCTTCACTACAGTTACTTATGCTCCCACTTGTCTTCGGCGATTGTGTCAGGAAGGTGAACATTATGGATTGCCAGTTTAATGGGACAAATTGTTATTGCATAGAGGGAGTACTTGAGTGGAGGTCCAATGTTCATCTCCTACTTTAATACTAAGCCTATAAATATATGCACATAGATCAATTTCCCTATCATTCTACATAAATATACTTACATATGTACATGCCTATATTTAGACCCCTATAAATGAGCTTTGCCTCCTAGTTCTTTCTTCTATTTTCTTTTACTTTCCTTTTGCCCCACCACTATCATGCTCAGCCTTCATTTGGGTTTCAGTAATTCCTCTCAGTTACATTCCCCTGATCGAGCCCTACCAGGTCTCCTACACCCTCTCCACCACCAATTTTAGATCACATTTTGTTCCCCTGTCCTTGGGTTTGTTAACATCACTTCTTTCCCTTCCCCCTCCCCCCAACTTCCCTGTCACCCATGTCCTCTGAAAACCATCAGCTCTGGTTCTTTTTATCCCTTCTTTGTTCTGTTATCACTTGTTCACATTTTGTTGGCATTTCTTTTCGCCACTTTCTTTTGGCATAGCAACTTTAGGCCCTTTATTCTTTCAATTTTGTGATGACTATGATCAGAGTGTTTCTACTTATGGTAACAGAGCAGTTTTCTATAAGCTTGAAGTTGATAGAAGGCTAACAATGGTGGCTGAGAGTCTGTTTAA
This sequence comes from Nesogale talazaci, assembly GCA_004026705.1. Taxonomy (NCBI): domain Eukaryota; kingdom Metazoa; phylum Chordata; class Mammalia; order Afrosoricida; family Tenrecidae; genus Nesogale; species Nesogale talazaci. The sequence goes on from PVJH01028494.1 coordinate 12,600, forward strand.
TTGATGCTGATGTGGCGACCTCTTTCAACATTCTCATGATTCCCTGGGGTAAGCAAGTCTCCAATCTGGAAAGCATTGCTTTGAGTGAAAGTTGAGAAACCACAATAAGGTCTAGGGATTTCCCTGTGTTCTATCAGCAGCAATCTTGAGAGTAAGCGTTCAAGAATACAGAGGGCTACTTCTCTGTGACTCCTGACAGTTACCAGCACATTCTTCAGAGAGGAGGGTTTGAAAACCAAATGTTTGAAGTAAATACCGTTGGGACATGTAGGGCTATTCCTGTGGCGGCATCTGGGATTTATAATCTGAAGGAAAGCTCCCTTCCTCTTCCTTAATCTTTATCCCAGATGGGTGTATGGCTTGGTACCAAGAAAGTTTTCAGTTTTTATTCCCAGGGAAAACTAAGTCAGAAGCACTGAGTGCCACAGGGAAGTGACATGGGCAATCAGGGTCAGCACTTTCATATATCCTGTCTGGTGACTAGAATGCCACGGGGAAGTGGCCTCCGATAAAATGCTTAAAAGCAAACAAATCCATTAATACTGATGAAATCCAGCCTTAAGAGTCTATCACAGATGACATTCCTGCAGACTGTTGGTTTTGAGGCACTTTTACTATTATGCAGTATGATAAAGCATGTTCAGCTTGTTTGTTGCCTGTGAGTATGTTTATGTTTGTGTTGAGAACTTCAGTTCTAAAACAGCAAGATAAACATGTCACATGTTTATTCACATTTTGCCCAAGTACACACACACCAAGTGCTTTTTGTGGTTGGTTTGAAGTTTTGATTTTTCTGTATTTGTTTATTTTTCTTTAAGAAACAATGTGAATATCCTGTGCTGGGTGCCCTGGGAGTTGGGGAGGTAGATGATGGGAAAACCAAATTTAGTCTCTCCAGACTTGGAAGACTTCCTGTATTCAATTGAACAAGGAGATGAGCTGGCAGGCAGAAAAAGACAAAGGAAAGAGTTCCTGAGATGAGGGCAGGCCTTTTTCAGGCAGATGAGCACTTGGGGCTTTCAGATGTGAATCCTTGGTGACTGTGGAGAAGCGATTCATTCAGTTTGCATCAGAATAGTCTGAGAGACATATTAAAACATAGATTACTGGACCTCACCTTTGAAGTTTCTTAATCCTACTAATTTAGTTGCCAGGTGCTGTTGCTGCTGCAGCTGACACTGACAACCACTTCCAATAGTAAAGGATCCTTGGTGATAAATTGAGTTAAGCATTGAGTTGCTAGCCAAAGGATCAGAGGTTCAAACCTACCCTGGTTGGTGGGGAAAAGAGACAATTTGTTTCCATAAAGATTTACAGCCTCAGAAACCCGACTCTGTCCTGTAGGGTCATTGTGAGTTCCAGTTGACATAATGGCAGTCGGTAGTGAGTTGGTGAATATTGAGTTACTTTATTTACTTAGTTCTTCAAGAATTTGAAGTGACTAGATTCTCCTCAGGATGCAGTACACAAACAAGAGTAAAAATTCTTATTCAGTTTGAGAAGTCCAGGGCCCCAAAGTCAAGATAGTCCATGTGTTCTGATGATGATCTGCCCTGCCCCTGCCCCACGAGCGGATTCTCCAGTTCATCTTTAATCAAACCTTGTAAGTTGTCATGTGGTGCTGGCTTCAGGTCTTATTTTGTTTGGGTACTTGAGTTTACTAACATTCTTAAAGATTGAAATATTTTGTAGAAAATCATTGCTCTATTTTCTAAGCAAAGTATCTTGAGCTCAGTTTAAAACACTTTTGCAATGTTTCACTCAAATAATTGTTCAAATGAAGAAGAGTAAAACAACACCTTTCTTCTTTCAAAAGTTGACTCTGAATGAAAAGGTAAAGGAAAGTTGCGGCAGTCATAAGACAAATTGAATGCATACATTTCATGCACTGCAGACACATTTTGAGCAATGATTCGTTAAGGACGGGAGATCTTCAATAAGTAATTAAAGAAAGAAAAGTTATTTCTCTCATAATCTTCTCAACCACAGGCTATTTGCAAAGTGAAGGGACACACCGAACTGCCAAAGATGAACTTTATGGTCAAACGGCTTCATCCTGAATCCAAGCGTGGGCATTCACCGGCTGCGCATCCTTGGTTAAACTATTGCCCCACCTGAAACTTCAACTTCCCTTTCTATAAAATAAGGACATTACAGATATTTGTGAAGTTAAGAAGCAATAGCCGACCCTCCAGAATCACCCAATGAATATCATTCTGTGGGGATGTTTTCCTTTGATCTTTTCACACGACACTTTGCCCACAGTTACATCCTTTACTGATGTGCATGTGCTGATCACCAGAATGCGATTGAATTCTACAAGGGGAGCCCCTCCATCTCTCTGTAGTTCTCCCTCCCTCGGGCACTCAGTCCGATGAATCTAGTTGCATTGCTCTCCCTGAATGCCCAGCTTTCTCTCCCCAACTCCTGAGCTCTAGTTCAGCTCCTCCCAGTTCCTTGGGCTAGACTGTATCTTTCCACATACAGAACACCCACGTAAACAGTGTACCTAGTGCACATTGGAGACTAGCACGTGAGGGGTGCGGGGTTTGTTAAACTGTCTGACAAACTTGTTATTTGTGTAAACTGTAGTCCAGAGCTCATCTCATTTACTTCCTGTCTCTCGTGATCAATATTCTTCATTTCCCGATAATCAGTGTTTTGAAACCACACTTTCATATATTTTGGCTTTTGACTTATTTAAAAAAAATGTTTCAGGCCGTAAAGTCAATCTATTTCCTGTCACTTCTGTGGCCTGGACTCAAATATTCATCATTAGCGTTTTTTCAACTTGAAGTGTGACTTTTCTTGTGACATGCATGAGAACTCATTCTCCCTGCCATCCACTCAGTGCTGGCTCAGATGGAGCTGGTAGGGCAGGGCAGAACTGTCCCTGGGGGTTGTTGAGGTGGGAACTCTTTCTGAGGGTAGAAAGCCCAATGTGGTTGTTCTGTACTGTGAGCCTTCTAGTGTACCGCAGCTTCCCTAGGATGCCTTCTCCATACAAAAGACTGTATAAGACATGTGTCCATTTTAAACCATAATGAAAACTGTCTTCGAACAATGCCCTAGAACTGAGGACCAATGTGCTAGAGCAGGAGGGGCGAGCTGTGGCCCCAGAGCCCCCTACTGCTCTTTCAGAATGTACGTGTGACTCAGAAGTAACATGGAAAAAATGTAAAGGATATCATGTAGATAATGGTGATTTCACTTGTTTGTACAAGTAAATTTATAGCTCTCAATAATTTTTACAATGTTGTGAGGGACAGGATTAGCTCTTTTGTCTCAAAAGTTTGCTGACCACTGCACTAGAGCACTGGATGCATTAGAACGTTGACATTATGAATGCATTAGAATCTTCGTCTATGCTTCCCCCTCCTCTTCCCCTTTTCCCTCTGAGGTTTTTTTTTGGGGGGGAGGGGCATCACTGCCTCTGGTGGTCGTGGGGGCTACCCAGCGCTGCTCCTGAGAGCCGCTGCTGGATTTGAACTGCCAAGCCCGCGGGCCGCAGTTCTGCACTCAACCGCTTAAACCACCGGGGCTCAGTCCTTCCCTCTGAGTTTTATGGCTGTCATTTACTTGTTTTTCTTAATAGTTCACCACTAATGTGTGCCTAATTAGGTTTTTTTTGCTTTGACCTTTTCCCTTTTCTATAAATGGAATCCTAGTTCATGTATACTTCTGTGATTTTTCCCACTTATTTTATATTGTTTTGCAACATTCATTTACATGGATCATAAGTGTATTTCTTAATTTTAATGGCTGGTTACTATTTCTTGATTTGGTGGTTATGCATTGGGCTGTCATCCATATGGTCAGCTGTTCAAAACCACCAGCAACTCCGTGGAAGATGGACTGGGCCTTCCATTGTCATAAACAGTCACCATCTTGGAAACCCCCAGGGAGTCACAATGAGTCAGCATGGAGTTGGTGGCAGTTAGTATGTATCAATTTATTTATTCTGATGTCAACAGACTTTTGGATTTTTATGTTGAAACTGTTATGAACAGTGCTACCTTGATTAGTCTTAGACATGTTCCCAGATTTTATGTGCCTGAGTTGATCTAATGATATGACTGGAAGTGAAACTACTTAAATGCTAGTGGAGGTACAAGTTTGAATTTACTGGTGATGAAAAATTGCTTTACAAAATGGCCATACCCTTCTATATTCCCCCCAAAATATGTGAATGTTTCCTCTGAGCTGCTTTCCCTTTGCACTAATTCTCATCAAAGCGAAGTATAATAATGAAGTGTGCTAGAGGACCTGGAGCTAGAGGACCAAAAGAAAGAACACACTTTCAAGCTGAGAGAACCAGGAGATGGGGGTAGGGGGCTGGAGAGGAATCAGGCATTAGGTTGCAATATTGAATAATTCTGTGGGCAAAATATGGGATGACTCAGGATGATGCACCAAGAGAAGATGGAAACAATACACAGAGACACTAACAGAATGAACTGGACGACATGTCACCCTTTCAAGAGGTAGCATATGATCAAGAATGAATGCTGAAAAAAGTCTAACCTGCCTTGAAGGCATTAGCAAAAAACAAGGCTCCAATCAGTAGAATAACAATTAAAATGTTTCAACAAGATGCTGACATACTGGAAGCACTCACCTGTCTATGCCAAGAGATTGGGGTGACTAAAACCTGGCCATCAGAATGGAAGAGATCCAGGGCAGACTGCCACATTTTCTCCTGTTCCTCACTGGTGAATTCAGTCAATCATTTGGTTAACAGGCAAGGACTTTAAGCACTACATTACAAGTGCTTGTGTGTATGTGTGTATTTGGGTAAAAGATATATATATATATATATGTATATATATTTGGGCAAAAGATGTATATATATATAAGGTGCCCAATTTTCTCTTTTATTTATTGATGTGTAGATATTCTGAATATTAGTTTTTTGTGTATTCTGTATTGCAAGCACCTTTTCCAATTTTATAGCACATTTTATATACATATTTTTCATATTTTTTTGGAATTACCAACAATTTTATTTTACTTGGTGTGGCAGCCACTAATCTGGTGTCAATTTGAAGATTGGGAGTGTAGAGATGGAGTCTAGTCTGTCAATCTGGAGATAGCCAATGAGACCTCTGTGTGGGCAAGGTTTTCTCCTGAGAATCCTGGGAAATCTGGCAGTATTTCCCCTTTAGAGATGAGAGACTTATGACTCAGTCCTTGGAGACGCTCTACTGATAAGACACAGGCTGACTTTCGGAGAGACATCTAGGAGGAGAAGCCACATGGGTTTACCCTGATGAAACCAGACCTCTTAAGCCAGAAAAGCCTTGTAGAGACTCCTGCCAGTACTGAAATGCTTGAGAAGCCACAGAGAGGCCCCTGCCAGTGTTGAGGTGCTTTTATCACCACTGGATACACAAGACTACACCTACTGGTCTGTGATTTTCCTGGTGACATTGCATGTGCTTCGTGAGTCTGAAGAGGACTTATGGATTGACATCAGACATATGGGCTAATATCGGATTTACCACTTGGCTTCTTTTCTTTTTGTTTGTTTGAAAGCATTTTATCAGGAGCTTGCGCAACTCGTATCACAATCCATACATACATACATACATGTATCAAGTACATTTGTACATTTGTTGCCATCATCATTCTCAAAACATTTGCTTTCTGCTTGAGTATACATTTTTTATTAATATTTTTATTGGAGGACCATACAGTTTCTTTAAAATACATCCATCCATTGTGTCAAACACATTTGTACATTTGTTGCCATCATCATTTGCAAAGCATTTTCTTTCTACTTGAGCCTTTGATATCAGCTCCTCATTTCCCCCCCTCCCTCTTCCCGTCTCTCTCCCTCATCAATCCTTGATAATTTGTAAATTATTATTTTTTCATGTCTTACACTGATCCGTGTTCCCCTTCATCCTCTTCTTTGTTGTTGGTCCCCATGAAGGAGATCATTGTGATTGGTTCCTCCTTTCTCTCTCACCTTCCTCTTATTCTCCTGGTGTCTTTACTCTCATTATTGGCCCTGAGGGGTTTATCAGTCCTGGATTCCCTGTGTTGCCAGCACTTATCTGTACCTGTGTGTATGCTCAGGTCTAGCCAGATTTGTAAGGTATAATTGGGATCATGATAGTGGGGGTTGGAGGTGGGGGTGGGGAAAGAAGCATTAAAGAACTAGAGGAATGTTGTATGTTTTATCAGTGCTATAGTGTCTCCTGACTGACTCATCCCTTCCTTGTGATCCTTTGTAAGGGAGTGTCCAAATGTCTACAGATGGCCTTTGGGGTCTTAATTCTGCACTCCCCCTAATTTACATTGTTATGATATTTTGTTCTGGGTCATTGATGCCTGATACCTGATCCCATAGAAACCTCATGATCACACAGGCTGATGTGCTTCTTCCATGTGGAATCTTCAGATAGATGGCTGCATGTTTGTCTCCAAGCCTTTAAGGCGACAGATTTATAGCACACTTTCTTATCTTATTGATGTGATTTCTTAGAAATGCTTAATTTTAGTGTGACAGGATTTTGCACTTTTCTTTACAGTTTCTCATTAGGAAAACGCTTAAGAAAATTATTGTTATCATCATGATTTTCTTTGGAAAAAGTTATTGAAATAAGCAAGTATATCTTTTATATGTTATTGTAGTGGTTCATATCAAACTATGTAGGCTATAGTACCTAGTTATTTAGTAAAACGCATTAATCTAGATGGTGTTGTGAAGATATTTGAGTGTTATGTTTAACATTTATAACCAGTTGACTTAAGGTAAAGAAGATTGCTCTCAGTAATGTAGGTGGACTTCATTCTACCATTGCCTTAAGATAAAAAACAGGTGTTCTGGACATAGAATTGTACCTCAAGACTATAACATGAACTCCAGCGTGAATTTCAGGCATGATGGGATAAACATTGGTCTGCTAACTTCAAGGTGGGGAGTTCATCCTCTAGTCACAACTTGGGAAAAAAGATGAGGATGTGTGCTCTCATGACGAACCTGCCCCCTGCCCCCCAGATAGTCAACCATGTCATGGAGGACATAGGGTTTTGGGGATCTTCCTCTGTTGATGGTACACATTCAGAATGAGATGAAACTGCTGTGAACATTCATTAATAATCAGAGCATGAAATATATGAAGTATGAATCTAGGGAAATTAGAGGTTGTTAAAAATGACATGGAACCCCAAAAGATTTATGTCCTAGGCATTTGTGAGCTGTAATGGGATAATATGGTTTACTATGTCAAAGGACATATACTAGGGAAATGGCATTGATTTTGTGATCAAGAAGAACATTTCAAGTACAAAACTGTCTGCGATAGGATAATCTCAATATACCTACAACGAATCCAGTAATAGAACTGTTATTCAAATTTACACACTAAACATTAAAGCTAGTGATGAAGAATGAAGAAGTTAGAAAATTTCTAACTTCTTTCTTCTAAAATTAATCAAACATGCAATGAAGGTATATTTATAATTATTAGTAATGGAAATTTGAAAGTTGAAAACAGAAAGGAAGTAAAAGTAGTTGGAAAATATGACTTTAGTGATAGAAATTAAGCTGGAGATGGAATGAAAAAGTATGCAATACATCATTGCAAATACCTTTTCTCAGCAATATAGTGATTGTGCACATGGACTTTGTTACATGGAATACATAGGCTTCAAATTTACTGTATCTGTGGGAGATGATGGAGAAGTTCAATATTGTCGGTGAAAATGAGGTTAAGGGTCAATTGTGGAACACAACTTTATTGGTTCACATATGCAAGTTAAACTTGAAGTAGGAAATCAATACAAACAATATTTGTAAGAGCCCCCCACCCAATAAAATGACTAACTAAAATAAAGCAAAAAAACCTTTCTGTATAAAAAAAGAAAAGTTAAACAAGTTCATGGGAGGCAAAATACATGACATATGACACAAATTAAGAGATCATTTTAAGAACAAATTTTATGCATTACATACTAATTCTCCAAACCTAATGGGTTGTGGGGTGCATCAAGAACATGATACATGAAGAAAGCAAAAGATAAAAAAAAAGATAAGAAAGAAAAGACTAAAGTAGATGCCAGAAGAAACGATAAAACTTGTTGTGGCAGTCATGTACTTATGTGTCAATTTCATGATTGAGAGTCTAGGGGTGGAGTCTAGCCTATCAATCTGGAGATAGCCAATAAGTAGCAAATGAGGCCTCTGTGTGTCCATGGCTTTCTCCTGAGAATTTTGGGAAGTATCGTGGTATTTCCCAATTGGAGAAGAGAGACTTGATTCAGTCTCCAAGAGACGAACTACTGACAAGATGAGATGACAGCATGCTGATTGATCCTGATTCTTGGAGAATAGAGGAGCTGGAGAAGAGGCCACATGGGCTTGCCCTGATGGAGCCAAACCTCGGGCTGGAGAAGCCACATGGAGACTCCTGCCAGTGCTGACATGCTTGAGAGGCTACGGGGAGATCCCTGCCAGCACTGAGATGCTTCTACTGACACCGGACACCCAAGGCTCTGCAACCACTGGCCTGTGATTCTCCTGGTGTCATTGCACGTGCTTTGTAAGTCGGAAGGAGACTTTATTGACTGGTATCAGGCATATGAGCTAATATCAGACTTGTCACCTTGGACTGGACTGGATTGGGATGCTTTCTCAATGTTCCATTCCTCTTGTATATAAACCTTTCCCTTATACCCATATGCATGTCTATGAATTTGTTTCTCTAGTTTACCCAGATGAACACACTTGTTTTTAAGCATAGAGTAGAATGATGTGGGAAAAATGATGAAATCAAAGAGCTGAACAGGGAATTTCAAAGGGCCAACATGAAAAGACAAAGAATAGTATTATAATGAAACATGTAGTTATGTGGAGTTAGAAATCCCCCAAAAAAGGACACAGCCAGCACACCCCAAGATGAAAGAAGTGAAGAAAAAACTTAAGCTTGAATATTATAGGATTCCATGGGCAAACTATTCAATGATGTCTCACCAAATTTATTGCATTGGATTCACAGGATGTGGCCATCTTTTGTTTTGTCCTATAAAGGGACATAGGGTCTCTATGAGTTGGAACCAATTCAACAGCACATGCAATAACAACAAGGAAAGTTGACCTAAAGAAGGTAGGAATTATGAAACAATAAAACTAATTTTGATCTTCTTTACAGTGAGTTGTAATTCATACTGAAAGCTACAAGTCTTCATCAGCAAGTGTTTCAAGTCCTCCTCACTTTGGGCTAGCAAGGTTGTCGTTTGTATATCATAGGTTGTTAATAAACCTGCCTTAAATTCTGTTGCCAAATTCCTTTTCATATAATCCAGTCTCTGACAAGAGAATTGTCCTCTATCTATCTATCTATCTATCTATCTATCTATCTATCTATCTATCTATCCTTTATCATCAATATATCCATCCATCTAATCTATCTTTATTTTATTGATTGGATGTATGGCTTGTTATAAGGAATCTCACACACTGTTATCTAGTAGATGCTGACTCATACTGACCCTTCTGTGGGTTTCTGAGGCTGTAGTGCTTGACAGGAGTAGAAAGATCCACTTTTTTTTTTTGGTGAAGTAGCTGGTGGTTTTCAACTGCTGACCATGGAGATTATAGCCCAATGCATAACCACACCACCACCACAACTCCTGGGTTATAGTGAATAGGCTTGGCAATTAGGGGAAATGGTCGAGCAATCTCTTTTTCTCAATGTGGAGCTTGAAGTCCACAGAGCAGAAAAAGATTGTAAATGTGAGCTTTCAAGAGTCTGCGATACCTTGGTTCTCGGCTTTACACAACGAAAGAATTCACATTAAAGTCTATTTTGTAATCTAAGTGGGTTTTTATGAAGGACAGGATAAGTTTCAGGTTTTACAGTCTCAAAGGAGTTTATAATTGCACCTGAACAACTACATGGAAAAAAACACCCACATTTGCAGAAGCCCCCAAACCCTAAATGCTGAGAACATATGGGCCAAGAGGCTGTGGGCCCTGAGTAGGCCCAGAGCAGGCCCATGCACGCCCACACAGGAGAGGGAGATACTTCCCCTTCTACCTGCCTCAGACCAGGAACAGAGTAAGAGAGAGTGACTCAGAGCATGCACGCTACCTTCATTGTAGCCACTCCCTGGCTTGTTGATTGTATCGGTTGACCCCATTGGCTGAGTTAGGCCCACCCGGGTGATGTCATGGACCTGGGTCTAGTTTGGCCTGCTCAGTTTTACCACCCACCTGGTCCAGGGGCTTGAGTACAAGCATGTTCAGTTTGGGGGGTCTTCATTGATGTCAAATTGTTCCCTGATTTCTTTGCAACCTCCTCTATAGGGGTCTTTGCAGACATGGTAAGGACAACCCCTTGTCCCTAAACCAGCTACCTAATAGTAAACTGGCTGTAACCCATGAGTGTGGGATGGAATTTCATGAGAGTAGATTAAAACGGATGTTCATTCTTGCTACCACTGACCTCAGTGTCAACAATATTCTTCAGAAGCTAAAGAGAGTCCTTTGTTATAAAACTTGGTCATTGCTCAGAAGTCAGAAAAGTTAAAAATAGAGGCAGGGGAAGGTAGAGCAAGTGCAGGCTTCCTGTCCCTCGATATGGTAAATTAACAGAAGAATAACTTGTGTGCAATACAAAATGACTGCTATTTCCCTCCTGCCTTCCAAATCACAACAATCCCCGGTGGCCCCTCTGATAGGGAACAGTCCAGAAAGAGACTTCTAGGAAAAGCACATCCACCTGGCTAGTCAGGCTCACATTTGTCGTCATGACAGACAGCTCACTCCACCTAAACTTATGACACAACTTCTTCTTTTGAGTGTTGCTCTACTCCTTCTCTTTCTTGGTGAGTTTTTCCTTATGTATTTTGCTATTTTTGCTCTCATTTTCCTTGGAGTTTTGTGGGACTTCTTTGTTTCATTTGAAATTATAGTTCTGTAGGGTGCATTTTTATTTGCTTTTTTCAGGAACTTGGGCTTCTACTAGTTAGAGAAGACTCTATATTGAATTCTTGGCTTGAGATTTTTTGGAGTAGACAAGTTATATTAATTCAAGCTGAAATCACCTTCTGCATCCAAATTTTAAATATTTTTATACCTGTTTAATGCTACTGATGTGATAATTTATTTTTCTTCCATTTTTTGGTGTTGAGAGATTTATTTCCAACTTGCCTTTACACTAAGAGAGTAGCCCTTTAGAGTCAAGACTCATGGTAGAGGAGGGGAAAATATTTTTCATTTGATTTAGATATAATTGGTTCATGGACTTTATTTTAATTCCTTGTTCTGAAAGCAAAAACTTCAAAGAAATAGTTTAAAAAGCATAATTAAGAGTGAAAATATCCTGTGGCGTAGTGGTTGTGTGAGGGACTGTGGCCCATTGGGTTGGCAGTTCAAATCCAACAGCAGCTCTCCAGGAGCAAGGCTGGGCTGCCTACTCCCACCGGAGGGCAGTGATGCCCCCCCAAAACAAAACAAAAAGAGCGAAAGTACACTATACCTTAGCTATGCCTATTTCTCAGGAAATGAACAATTTGATATTTTCAAATACTTAAGAGGTTAAATTAGTTTGAATATTATTATTTTACTATTTAAAATGAAATGTTTCTAAAAATAATACATATTTATCTATTGTATTTAATAGAGAATACAAAATGTATTTGACTTTATTCTATTAATTTTCTACAGAATAATAATTGTGAATATTCTTAATTTTGTAATTATTAGATAATCCTGCAAGGCAGTTATTACCTTCATTTAATAAGATAAGACTTTTAAAATCTGTTAGAAATGAAACTGTTAGACAATAACAAATGATAAAAATATTACCAGGTGGCCCTCTCAGGATCGCATTTGGAGAATAGCTAGTTTTCTGCCAGCTTCAGAGACAGAAGGGAAAACAAGCCTGTCAGAGACCCATTCCATTCCCAGTTTGCTCAGTAGCTGGTGATTGGAAGCTACTCTGCGACAGTGTAAAAAAAAATATTACTGGGGCTGAGCCCTGGTGGCGTAGTGGTTGTGCACGGGACTGTGGCCCACTGGGATGGAGGTTCAATTCCAGCAGCGGCTCTATGGGAGCAAAGGCTGGGCCTCCTACTCCCACCACCAGAGGGCCCCCTCAAAACAAAACAAAACAAAACAAAATTTTACCAGGTGATAATTTTGACTGGGGGAAAGATTCAAAATTATTAAGTTACTAGAAAAGTGTTCTCTAATGGGTGTACTTTGAGGATATCTAGTCTTGATTTTAGTAAAAATTTAGGTTAAATACTGATATTTTACTGTTTATACTGAGTGTTTACTGCAAGTGTTTCAAAAAGTTCAAGAAGAAGGGAATTAAAAGAAAATGGAATTTTCCCACAAACTTTCTTAAGCCTCCTTTTATTGGTCAGCATAGTTCTCAGAGCTTTAATCCTCACAAAAACTTTACGTGGTTGTTGTTATCTTTATCCCCAGTTTGTAGTTGGAAAATTGGGGTGCATGGAAGTGAAATAACGTGCTCCAGAGCACTCAGTTAGCAAGTTGAAACATAAAGCGTGAGAGTCTGCCTCCAGCCCTGCGCTTGTCGCACTGGCTTATCCTGTCTTCATCAAGCTGTTCTGCTCTGCGAGCAGATGCAGAGAACTCTACTCTCATTCCTGCAGCGCAGAGGACGTCCATTGGTTTTCTTGTTTGTTGTCATTTTTCACTTTGATGAATTCCAAATCTACAGAAAGTTCACAAGATGAGGAAAGTGACCACCTCTATGTTTTCCTCATCTAGATGCTAGACTCACTAGTGCTGAATATGTTGCTTTGTTTTTTCTCAGCAGTAAATAGTCCAGAGGCCACATATAACTTCTGCTGGCTTCCCTGTTGCCATAGAGGGGTCGGACATGCCTCCACTCACTATCCTTCTGGATGACTCCACCTGTTCTTCTCACGTCACTCTAAGTTAAAGTGACCAGATGTCCTGCTTTTTAACAGTTTAACAACATCCCGCAGTGTTTTTAAATTGAAATAAATATATTGCAATACTATTTTTGCATTCTATGAAATTTTTTTGCTCCATATAGATCAATGTTTTGTTGCTCCATCTAGAATAAATTTTTCATTAAGACCCCCCCCCCCGCCCCCAGGTCAATGGTCTGTAGCTTAAAATCTGGTCACTTTACTCTAAGTGCATGCTGGGTTCAATAATTCATTGCAATGGCCACATAGACCTTACAGAAAATATTCATGATTAAGGGGAGCTAACATGTTACCGAACATTGGGATCAGTATAGCACTCAGTGTTCCACAGCAATACCTCTCCTCAGCTAGCCACCAAATCTCTCTCTGATCCTCAATTTCTCAGCTACATGGCCGTTTGCTTCTTTCTTTGAGGACCAAGAAGCCCACCTGGAACTCTGTCTCACAGCCCCATAGTCACTATGCTTGGTCAGTCCCTTAGACTCCATTTCATGGTCACTGGTGTCTCTAACCTTGGCCTCCACCACTTCAGACAGAGATCTGGAAGATGCTCTTCCGATGGTCCTAGCAATTCTTTCGGTGTCTAAGATAGTTCTTATATACAGAGGAATGGCTTTGAACAAACCATACTCCTAAAAGAAACAAAGAATATTACTTAAGTCATACCCTCTAGTGGGGTTTATTGGTATATTTCACTTGAATCTTGTAACAGAGCTTTCTCTAAAATGGGCTTATAGTCACAGGCTGAGACTGCAGAAATAGAATCATATCCCATATGGCATATGGCTAGAAGGGCCATATTAATTGACTACATCTCACTTTATCTCTTTAATCCATTTGCAGGCATCATCATCATTCTTCATCCCTGACTATTCTTATAACTTGTGAGATCACCACTAGTTTGTCATTTTGTTGAACTGTTGTAGCTTGGGTGTTTTTACAATGCTAGAAGGTATACCACTGACATTTCAAATGCTTGCCGCTTACTCTGCTAGTATTTTCCAGCAGATTTTCTAGCAGGGAAATCCTGCTGGTGGATTTTCCAGACTAAGGCATATTAAGAAGATCGCTGGGTGGTCTCCTTCTGAAAAATCAGCAAATGAAAACCTCATAATACACACTAGAATGCTGCCAGATATAGTTCTGATATATGAGTGCCCCCACCCCACTACCTGCCAGGTTATACAACATTTCATAGTGGCTTCAATAATACTAAAAAGATTGTTTCAAGTTCTACTTAAGTAGGAGCATGGCTCTAAATCCTTGGACACAATTATGGCTTTATGCTGATGGGCTCCCCATCATAATGATTGTCTTTCTCTTGTCTTTGCCCTTTTTAAGACTAAGGAAGTGAGTCTCTATAAATTATATCGGAGTTTCTGGTATTTTTTTAGTCCCTAAAACAATACGAACACAGAAACAAGAAAGTATTAAGACACAAAACTTTTACTTTGGAAATTTACTGCAGGAAATCGTACTGCTTCCTATTCTACCTTGTGAAATCACAGCTTGGATTTCACTCCTTCCTCTAGTTTTGGTTTTTAAAATCTTGTCAAATTTACCAACAAAAACTTGTTTAGTCAACACCACCTGCTTTTCCCCTCCTCCCCTTCTCCCATGTTCCCTAGCCTGGAACCATCAGTCCCATCACTTTCGCCTCCAGACTGTTTTTATGGCCTATATTATCTAGTTAGACCTGCAGAAGTAACAATATATTTTTTAAAAAGGCATCCTAAAATGAAGCCTCCAAAGTAAATAAAACAATGATAACAGCAAAAAAAA
>PVJH01028495.1:0-27305 GCA_004026705.1 Nesogale talazaci
GGTCCAAGAGAGGCCTGCCTGCAGACAAGAGAAAGAAGAAACTATCCTGACTGAACTACATCCCAAGCATTTGTCTACTGAATTATCACATGTTAATGACCCCAATGAGCTCCATAATCATGAATATTGTCTAGGGTTGCTGTGTGGCCAGTGCAATCAATTACCAAGCTAAACATTATAATCCATTGCAATGAGTTAGATCCAGCTGACAAGTAGAGTGCTGTGGGAGAAAAAGCTCTCCTCCCAAATGCCCACAGGGATTCTCTCTCAGATTGGGGAAATTCCCACATTCTCAACATCCCTTTGTCCTCTGGACATTTTAAACTCAGCCAGCATTGTTAGCAGCATTCCTGGCTTTAATTTTTCATCTTTCTCCTTATTCTGAAGAGGGAGAATCCCTTAAATTTAAATGTAGGCTGTCTAGACACATCTCTCTGGTTGTCTCCTGTGGTGGCTTGAATGCTGCTGCGATGCTGGAAGCTACATCGCCCACGGCGGAACTTCCAGACTGTGGAAGAGTGGGAAGAAAGGACTGGTGATAGCTACTTCTGAAAGGCAGTAGCTTCTCAGCAGAACACTGACAGACTGACAGCCTTGCTCGCTTTGGAGACAGCATCAGGAGGGTTCTCACCAGAGGAGGACATTATCTGGACGATACGGAAGGTCAGTGCAAAGGTTGGCACAATCGTCGTAAGAGAAGATTTTTAAATGTTAAAGGTTATGAGGATGGCACAGGACTGAACAACATCCCGTTCTGTTTTGCATGTGGCTATCATGAACTGGAGTCAACACCACAACACCATTTACCCATATATGTAAATCAATGAGAGTGATACACACGGTTTTGAGAGCGATGATGGCAACAAGTGTGCAAATGTGGCCTGCATACATTTGATGTGTGTGTGGATCGTGATCAGAGTTGTATGAGCCCCCAATAAAATGATTTATAAAAAAACAAAAGGAGGGGGAAAGAGGAGCTTATACCAAGGGCTCAAGCAGAAAATATTTGGAAATGAGTATGGCGGCGTGTGTACAAATATGCTTGATACAAATGATGCCTTGAATGTTATAGGAGCTGTCAGAGCCCCCAATAAAATCATTGGGAAAAAAGAGTAATATACACCTATATACATACACATAGACACACATAAACGGAATGAGGTTGCCAGTTGCTATGGAATAAAGCAACTTTTTGTTTGTTTGTTTGTTTTGGGCATCATTGCTCTCCAGTGGTGGGAGTAGGAGGCCCAGCCCCACTACTGGAATTGAACCTCCGTCCCAGTGGGCTGCAGTCCCACGCACAACCACTACGCCACCAGGGCTCAGCCCAAGAAGGACTATTTCTTAACCCCTATGAAAGCTACCTATTAAGAAATACTGAGCAACTACTTTGAGCAAGGCTCCATGGTAGCTATCTTAAGACAATAATTTATTTATTCAAAAGATAGTGACAGTGACTCCAAATGGGAATGGACTTTCAATCGACAATGATGGAGATGCTCTAGCATTAGAGGGTGATGATGGTTGCGCAACTTTGTGAATATATAAAAAACCCTGAGTTGTGGATTTTGAGTCTGATTGTTCATTTGTTATAGCACCTAGCATCACTTATCCTAACTGATGAATCAATTCTATCAGGCCCTAGAACCCATGTTTTTACCCACTGGCAATGTGCCTCCTTCAAAGAGTTCAGAATCTTGAAGCTAATGTACATATGGTACAGCTTACTAGAAGTAAAAATAAAAGACAAAAAAATGGTAAGTTCAAAAAAAATTGAACAAATAATGAATCATGAAACTAATAGAATACATAGATGGCATCACCTTGTCTGCATGCAAAATCTTGACCATGAACAAAGAAGACTGAAGAATAATTGGTGCATTAAATTATGGTGGTTGTGAAGAAAATCAAATATACTATGGGCTGTCAGAAGAACAAGCAAATATATCTTGGAAGCAGTAAGGATAGTGCAAATTTGCAGCACGTACTTTGGATATGTTATCAAGAAGGACCAGTGCCTGGAGAAGGACATAATGTTCAATAGATGTGATAGTTTAGGTTTTATGTCAACTTAGCTGGGCTAAGATTCTCAATGGCTTGGCAGTTAAAACCCAGTAATCTGTCGTGATGAGATCTCAAAGGAGTGACCTGCTTCCAATATATGGAGATGCTGTGGAAAAGCTTGTTTGTTTGTTTTGCCGAGTCTGGATCCTGCATCTAGCTAGTCAACCTCCACGTTTGTATGTTTGAGCAACAGCCTGACATACTGGCTGGCCCTGTTGTCAGTAATCTGTCATCTTACCTGCCAACCTTGGATCCATTTATCTCTTGTCCAACAAGCCTGACCTTGGATTTTTTCACTCCTGTAGTCACAAGCCTGTTGTCTTCCTGTCCATCTTGAGTTCATCATCCCCCACACTTAGGAGCCTCCAGCCTAATATCCGATTCACAAACTTGGAACTAGCCTATACTTGGTGCTTGCCTGTTTCTACAACGATGTGAGCCACTTTCTTGATATAAATGTCTATGCCTATATATCCAAATATAAGCTTCACTGGTTTTGCTTCTCTAGAGAACTCTGCCCCAGAAAGTAAAAATGAGGACCAAAAACAGAGAGCAAGATCTTTATCAAGATGGATCAACAGAGTGGCTGTAACTAAGGGCTCAAACCCAGCAACAATTGTCAGTATGGCAGGTGTAGGCCCAGCCGGTTTTCCCTTCTGTTGTACATACGGTCATGATTCAGAACCAACCAGAGGGCCTCTAACAACAAATTAAATAAAGGTTTTCTTTCTTCTCACAAAGTAAGAATCTCGGAGGAATGCTGCTTGGTGATGATACATCATGTCCACTATTCCATTAGGAAAACAAAACATAACCACCTTTTCGCCACTACTACCACTGCTGCTATTGTCATCAAGTTAATTCTGACACAGGGAAACCCCATGCGTGCATGGCTGAACGGCCCACAGGGTTCTCAAGGCTGCGATCTTTTGGGAAACCTTGTTTCTGAGATGCTTCTGGGTACACTTGAACTGTCCAATGTTTGTTTGGTAGTTAACACAACCATTTCACACTATACGGGTGGTTTGTCTTAATGTTCTCTATTTTTTTCCTCTTGGTTCTAATATTCATTGTGATGGCTACCCAGGACTCACAGATAAGATTCATGATTAAAAGGGTGTATTAAGGAAGTCAACAAATTGTAATGCCAGTGAGAAATGCTTGGGATAGTTGGCTGTCAGGACATGTGACAAAGTTCTTTCAGGTAATAAATCCCCAAGGAAGGATATGGTAAGCCTCTACTCTAAGGCACTCAGGTTCGTTTCTGGGGGTCAGCAAGCCCAACTGCCCCATTTAAGTGCCCAGAGGCACCTACTCCACAAGCCAGCCTCCTACACAGAAGCACTCGCTCCACGACTTGGGAAATCTACTGTTCTATTCCGTGCTCTGGTTCCTGACTATGCTGTTCCTGTGCTATTAGGCTACATCTGTCTTCTGGATCCAGGAGCTTCACAGCAAAAAGAATCTTGGGTCCAGAGGATGGGCTCCACTCCTGACTTTTGCCTCTCAGAGGGTTCAGTTTATGTTCGGGATTCCTGGCCATAGTTACTCATAGTTGAATCATATCAATATTTTCCTCCGCCCTCTTACCAGACCCCTGTAGGGAAAGACAATTGGTGGGAGTTAGTGACTTGAACTAGAAGAACCGTATGAAATAATTCACTGCCTCCATCAACGTTAGCATGTGGCATTCTGAGAAGAAAGGATAACCCAAAGGGCAATGGCTCATGACAATAAAGTTGCCAAGCCAGACCAAACTCACTGCCATCCGTTCTGACTCATAGCAACCTTATGTAGGGTGTCCAAGATAGAGCCCTGTTTCCATAGGAACAAACAGACTCATCTTCCTCTGGAGAAGCAGCAGATGGGTTTAAGCCACCGGCCTTGCAGTTAGCAGTCAAACACCCCTCCCCCTTTAAAGACATTTCTCCAAAGGCCTTCTAAGAAATCACCCACTTGGCAAGGGCAGTGACAATGACTGCTCCTAATTGCAAGGGAGGCTGTGAAATGCGATTAAAAAAAAAATTGGCTACTTTTAGCCTTCTGGACAAAATTAGAGCTCTATTAGCAAGGGAAAGTGGAACAAGAATTTTAGGAAAATAGCTAACAGAGGAAGGAAGTTCCACAGCCTGGGTCGGTGAAGTATTAGAGAATGTCTGCTACTACAGGGGTCAGTTATGGCTGTTTGTTTTTTAATCTGTGTTTGTTTATTTTGCGCATGAGTGTAAACTTTTTAAAAGTTTGATAGTGTTGTTGACATATAATTCACATACCATACAACTCAATTGTTTAAAAATATTTTAAAAAGGGTGCGCAATCATCACCACAATCAATTTTCAAACATTTTCTTCATTCTTTTTTTTTGTGGGGGGGGGGCATCACTGCCCTCAGGTGGTGGGAGTAGGAGGCCCATCCTTTGCTCCATGGAGCTGGAATCGAACCTCCATCCCAGTGGGCCGCAGTCCTGCACACAACCACTACGCCACCGGGACTCAGGCATTTTCTTCATTCTTACACTCATTATTATTAGCTACCCATTTGCCCCCAAGCCCCCTCCCTTATCCCTGAGAAACTATGAATCTAGTTACTGTCCCTCTATATTTTCCTTTCCTGGATTTCTTTTTTTTTTTTTGGGGGGGGGGGCATCACTGCTCTCCAGTGGTGGGAGTAGGAGGCCCAGCCCCACTGCTAGAATTGAACCTCCGTCCCAGTGGGCCGCAGTTCCGCGCACAACCACTACGCCACCCGGGCTCAGCCCTCCTGGATTTCATAGAAAGATTAAACCCCAAAAAGAAGAAGAAAGACAAACCAATTCAAAAGAAAGCAGAAAATCATAAAAACCAGAACAAATGTAAAATGGGTCAAAAAGGAAAACAAATGACAAGATGTTAAAATTTTAACCTAACTACATGTGCATTAATAGTTGGACATTGAATAAGGAAAACCAAAGAAGTGATCAATTTGAATTTTGGTGCTAAAGAAGAATACTGAAAGTACATGAATTGCAAAGCGGAGAAACCAACCTGTTCGGAAAGAAGTACAGCCAGAGTGCTCCTAGAGGGAAGAATGGTGAGACTTCGTCTTCTACACTTTGGACAGCTCGTGAAGAGAGAACAGCCCCTGAAGAACAGCGTGCTTGGTGGAGTAGAGGGACAATGCGTGAAAGGCAGGCTCTCCATGAGAGGGACTGACACCGTGGTTGTAACAACGGGTTCAGGTACAGGAACAATTGTGAGGCTGGTACAAGACGGGGCATGGTTTTGTTCTGTTGTGCATAGGGTCACTGTGGCTCAGAGCTGACTCGATGGCCCCGAACAACAACCACATCTGTATTGAAACCACTTTCCAATGCCTTCTGTATGAGTCGAGGGTTATTCTACCCCTGCTCCATGGCTCCAGGGGGTGCTGTGTCAGTCCCTGTGGACTAGAGAAACAAATCCATAGACACTCATACGTATATAAAAAAGGGCTGTATGTGGTGTCCATCACCAATTTGTAAATTCCTCCTCACGCAACACATGCAATAGTGCTGAGTGTGGGAAGATCACAGGCCAGTGGGTGGAAAGTCTTGTGGATCCAGTGGTGGTAGAAGCATCTTAGCGCTAGTGTGGGGCTACATGTGCCTCCTCCAGCTCCAGGGCTCTGGCTGCCATTAGCACAGCTTCCTGGGGTCTGACAATAGGAATGTCTTGCAGGGAGACCAAGCAGAGAGAATCTGTGTGGATCTGACCTCCAGTGAGCTATTTATCTCTATAATGTCTCCAAATGAAGTCATCAAGCTGCGACCTGATTGACAGGCTAGACTCCACCCCTTCATACGTTGACAGATTATGTAACTGCCTGAATTCACTGAAGACTTAATCCACAAGAGGACCCTGCAAACAGATTATGGGCTTTCATTGTCATCCATAGCCTTCTGCAAAGTGACCAGCTAAAATGAACCCGGGTCCAACTGTGCACCGTCAGTGCTCTTCACTTCAGGCTGGGCTGGGTCCTTACTGGAGAAAGGTCAGTGGTTCAGAACCACCAGCTATCCTGCAGGAGAAAGACAGAGCCATCAGCTTCCGTAAACACGTCTGCCTTGGAAACCCCATGAAGCACTTCTAGTCTGTCAACTAGACAGCAAATGTGTGTGGTTTTCATTTTAGACCGACTCTCATGGGATATGCAGTCTAAAAAGGTCCATGTACCACAATGTAACACAATGGTAGTGCATTCATTTCCTGATGTTGCTATTGCAAATCACCCCAAATTGAGTGGTTAATTATGTAGTCAGCCCCTCCTGACCTGAAAGGAAGCATCGGTGGCCGTTAGTTCCTGATGGAGGGAGGTTCTGGGAGAAAGCCCTTTCCTTGCCAAGTCTAGCTGCTGTGTCTCGCGTTTCCCAGGGATCAGAGAAAGTGTGCTGGCAGGGAGGGACAGTTCCGAAGACGGAGCCGCTCTTTGGAATGGAGCTTTGTCCTCTTCTTTGGGGACCCTGGTGTCCGGGCTCCAATCCTCAAGGTGAGCAGTTTGAAACCACCAGCTGCTCCATGGGCACAAGGAAGAAGAAAGAACCCCGACTTCTGAAAAGAGCTTCCTGTCCCTGTCTCAGAAACTCACTGTGGGGAGAGTGGGGAGAGAGTGGGGGGGGGGGGGGGGGGGGCGACAGTTCTACCCTGTCGTCTAAGAACTCTGGGAGTTGGCATCATCAACTGCTTGGCAGGGCGTCTGGTGTGGGTTTGGGCCTGTTCCCTGGAGGAGAGCTAGCAGCATTCAAGCCTCTACCTGCCAGATGCCAGCAGCACCCATGTAAACACAGGTCGTGACAACCCCAGCAGTCCATCGAACACTGCCACACAAAATCCAAGGGGCTCCAAAATCCCATCATCTTTATCCGCGCATTTTTTGAAACCCCCTTGAAGACAGAAGTCTGTGGGTCAGTGTAACCCGAGGAAGCTCGGGGGGGAAAAAAGCCGCGGTGACACGGGGTCCCAAGCCCCTGCCACTAAGAGAGATCAAGATAGAGCTCGCTGGTCCCCAAAAGACCTCCATATCGGACACCGACATGGAACGAACAGTTAGTTCTGCCCTTTCCTATGGGGTTGCTGTGTTGTGGGATCGACCGCAGGGCGGCCGGTCAGTTTGGGTTTTTGAGAGAAAGTGCCTGGGGGACCGCTCTCTGCAGTTCAAGGGACAGGGGTTGCTTAGAATGAGGCCGGGCCTGCCCTTGTTGCGCTCCCACCCCCACACATTGGTTCTGCCTGCAGCTGCGACTCCCTCCGACTCCCTCCCGGTGACATCAATATTGCATTGCTCCAAGTCGTGCTTCTGAGCCTCGCCCCGCCCCCCCACACCCCCCTCCCCGCTCCTGTGCAGCTGGCTCCTGTGATTAGCCCTGCTACGACAAGAGTTGCAGCATTCATTTCCCTAAGCATGCCATCCATTCCGTTCTTGACTCTGTCCCCCAAGAACAAGCCTGGGGCGATGGGGGGGGGGGGGGCTGCTGTTTTGCGGATTTCTCAGCAGAGTGAGAAAAGCAACAGCAGGCGAAGGATGAATCAACAGAAAGGCACCACAGGGAGAGGGAGCAGCACCATACAAGGAAAGCTGCTTAATGGCCTGCTGCTGCAGAGATGGAAGATTCCAGGGACTCTTTAAACCACGTTCATGAGAGCCGGGGACCCTTTCCTGCCTGCCTTTGCTTGGCCCTTGCAGTCTTGTTCATTCCCACCCACCCCCCCTCAATCCCTCAAGAGACCTAAGAGCCTAGCCACCACCCCTCACCCCCCTCCTGCCCACACACAGCCCGTCACCCACAGGGCACATGGGTTTGAAAGGGAATTCTAGGATCTGTGAGTATCTGGGCAGAGCACATGGTTAAAGGCCCTGTGCTACTCTCCGAAAAGTTGGAGGTTCGAAGCCCCCCAGATGTGCCTCAAAAAGAAGGGCTGGAAGGATCTACAGCTGAAAATGCACATCATTGCCAACTATGTAACCCACCAAGATTATCTCGATTCTAACAGGGATCCTCGTTAGGTGACCACACGTCCCGCTTTTCAACAATTTAACAACGTCCCGCGGCGTTTTAAAATTAAAATTTTACAATGCTATTTTTGCTTTCCACGGACATTTTTGTTGCTCCATATAGACCAAAAATTTCATCAAGAAACACTCCCCTCTTCCCCCCTCCCTCCCATCAATGGTGTCCCGATTAAAATCTGGTCACTTTACAATAGGACAAGTTGAACTGAGAGTGCATTCTAACGAATAGTGAGCATATAGGACAAACTCTTTTATGGGGTTTCCAAAGCTGTAACTCCTGAAGGGAGCAGGCAGCCTTGTATTTCTTCCAAAGTATGGTTGGTGAGTTTGAACTATCAACCTTTCAACCCACTGTTACCCGAATAACCAGAGCCTGTTACCCAAATAAAGAAAAGTGGAGTTCAAATCATGCCTCTCTGGGTACCCAGCAACAGAGCAACAAGGAAGGAACCAGGAAATGGCTGCCAGAGAAATAAATACATGTCCCAGCAGAAGGACAGCGCAAAGATAGAATAAAAAAGAATCAGACTTATCGGTATACCAGCATTTCGGCTTCCCATGCCTCCACCCCCGCCCCCTGCCGTGTCTATCTCTGTGAGTTGGTTAAGATACAAATCCGAAGCCTTGGTGGGGGCCAATTTTTCCTCCCATCTATCAAAATAGTAATGGAGACAATGGAGTGTAACTTGATGAATTATCCATCCCTTTCAATTACCAACACATTTGTTCTCATTCTAGATAGCGGAGGGAAAACGTCTTACGGCAGATGACAAATATTTCAAATATGAGCTCCAAAGGTCAGGTCCAGCTCCTCCGGCCCTGCAAGATTTGACTTGCCACGTAGACCACATTGATCTTTAACGGTGGAGAGAGGGTAGGCTTCGCAGACAGAGAGGGATACATCAGGGAGGCCGTCCAGGCTGGCCTGAGAGGTTTAGCATATCGCGGAGGTGTCAATGCCTTTCTCTAAGGAAGGGCTAAGATGCTGACATTGGTATCTGGACGACGCAGGCTGTTGGCAGGGCCAGTGAGGAAGCACCTTAATGACCTAGCACGGTGCCTGGCACGTCCCGAAACTCACTGCCACCAAGTCGATGCCTACTCAGAGCAGTCCTGTAGGACAGGCTAGAACTGCCTCTTTGAGTTTCCAAGATTACATCACTTCTTGGGAGTAGAAAGCCCCTTCTTTCTCCCATGAAGCGGCTGGTGGTTTTGAACTGCTGAGCGCCCAGTTAGCAGCCCAAAGCTTAACTACTGTCGAAAGCATGCTAAAGTTAAAATGATGATTTTACTTCCCCATCTGATTGTAGGGTTGGGCTCTGCCCAGTGTTATATTGGCAATTTCCCTTTCCTGGGAGCACCCCACCCCCTCCATCCCCCGCTGAGCGCTATGCATCAGGTGTCAATGAAGAATGAAGCCTTGTAAAAGCTACAACAAGGAGGACATGTGAAAAGATAAATTTAAGTGAAAGAAACCAGTCTCAAAAGGTCACATGTTATATTGCTCCGCTGAAACATGGGTTTGGTTGTTAGGTATTGATGCGTCGGTACTACCCATAGCAACCTCATGCTCAACAGAAGGAAGTACTGCCCAGCCCCGCACCATCCTCACAATGGATCCTACGCTTGAGCCCACTGTTGGAGCCACGAAGTCAGTGGTTCTCAACTTCCTAATGCCTCGACCCTTTCATACAGTTCCTCGTGTTGTGGTGATCCCCCCCCCCCCAATGATATTTTTGTTACTACTTCATAACTGCAATTCTGCTACTGTTATGAATTGGGCCACCCCTGTGAAAAGGTCGTTTGAAGGGGTCACAACCCACAGATTGAGAACAGCTGTACAGTGTCAATTCATATCCCTGAGGACCTTCCCCTCCACTTTAGCATGATGTCCTTCTCCAGAAATATCATATCAGATAACATATCCAACGCATGGAAAGTGTGATGGACAGGTTTGCTATGCTAACATGGCCGCAGAAGATTGGTGGGTCTGTTGTGATGGCACGACCAATGAACATACGGGATGAATTGAAGGGCAGAGGTAGGAAGGGCTCAGCGAGTCCCGCCCTCTCTTGCTTTCGGATCTTCAGACCAGACAGCTACTTTGTTAGTCTTGTGCCTCAACCTCCAAGCAACACTACCCGTGGGACACCTAATCATGGACTGTGGAGTTGTGAGTTGCGGTTCCTTCAAACCCGACTTCGCCACGCTCCTGAAACATACATCTTTTGAGCTGGGGACTGTTGTACTATGTCATCTGGCTGACTGTTGGTGACCTGCTCTGCTGTTTGCTGCCTGTGACCAGATAGCCTGAATTGCTCTACAGAGGACTACTCAGCGGCCCTCAAGACTTGAAGGACTGCCAGTCTTCTAGCTGTCTCACGCAAGTGAGTTGCACCATGCAATCTGTACTGCTTTATAGATTACTTAACTGTTTCTTTCTTATCTTATATACTCTCCTTTCTATATAAATATATAAAGGGTGGCTGAGCCCCAGTGGCATAAGTGGTTGAGTGCGGGGCTGCGGCCCGCGGGCTTGGCGGTTCAAATCCAGCGGCGGCACTGGGTTGCACCCACGACTACCAGAGGCAGTGATGCTCAAAAAACAAAAACAAAACAAAACAAAACAAAAAAACAATAAATATATAAGGGGAATTACTAGTGTCCTGGTTTTATTTCTCTAGAGAACCCTCTCTGACACAGAAAGGTCACACCAACCTTTCCTCGAGGGAGCATCTGGCCTTCCTTCTTTTAAGACAATCCATGGTACTTTCAGGACTCAGCATCAGAACCTCGTGAAAAGCTTCAAAACATCCCGTTGGTATAAAGTGTCCCAGGTGGGCCAATGCTTAGAGAGAAAAAGCTTAATGGTGGCCAGGGTCTTGGAAGGAGGTGGGGTGGGAAATACCAGATTTCTTCTGGGAGGGATAAGTGGGGTTCTACAGAGCACCTGGAGCCTGTCTCAGCATTCAGCTTATGACAGAAGGTTGATGGTTCAGGCGGTAAACTGAGTTCCCTGTAGGAGGAACAGACGTGTTCTAGTCCTCATCCACAGGCTCCACAGGAGCAAGGCCTGGGGAGGAGCGAGCGCCCGTACAATTGGCGGCCTACAGTCCTCAGGAAGACAGTTCTCCTCCGTCAGTGGAGACCAAGACCAGGAGTTGAAAACTGACTCCTGGGCGCCTAACAACAACCTGGACCTAACCTGAGCTAGTGGTGATGTTGAATAGCACCACGACATACTGAAAAATCGCTGAATTCATCACCTTCAGGCAGGGGTTCTCAACCTGTGGGTCACAACCCCCTGGGGGGGGTGTCAAAGAACCCTTTCACAGGGGCCGCCCAATTCATAACAGTAGCAAAATTGCAGTTATGAAGTAGCAATGAAAATAATTTTAGGGGTGGAGGGTCACCCTGACGTGAGGAACTATGAAAGGGTCATGGCATGAGGAAGGTTGAGACCTTAAGGATGAGATGTCTTAAAGGGTGAATTTTACATTATGTGCATTATGTGCATTAATAAAGCTGTCATTAAAAATAAATAAACAAAGGAGGTGCTGGCTGCATCCAATAATCGAGAATCCTTTTAATTCAGTGGTGATTCCGACAGAGGAGAATTTGGTCATGAGTAATTGAGGTCAGAAACAAGGGGAGCAAGAGATTCAAGTAAGCATTTCTGGCAACCCCCAGTCTCTAGTGTCCAACATCCTTGAGCTGTGCTGGCTAATGGCCGAGGTAGAGCTGCTAGAAGCCCTGGGCTTTGGCGACTGACCAAGGAGGCCCTATCTCTGGAGACAGAGGATTGCCTAACCAGACAGTCTTCAGGGAAGTGGACTGGAACACATCTATTCCTCCAGCACCGCCCCACAGGGAATTCAGTGTACTACTTGCCATGATAATGATGTAATTGCATGCTACTCATTGATAATATGTAAAAACAATCACCAGAGGGTATAAACAAACAGCTGGTGAGCAACCTCCCTGCAAGATGCTAAAGGCGAACGTCAGAGGATTTCACTTTTTTACATCAGTTTTGAAAACCTGATGAAGCAATCCCAAATGTGCGGCAGAACATATGTCAGCAGCAACAGTGACACGTGCTGTAAAATAGCACGTTGTCACCACCATTCACTGGAGAAAACCCCAAGGCAGTGAAGAGCCAGAAGGTGGCATGACCATCACCGTCAGGTTTCTATTCCCTTCAACGGACTAAAGTCCCAGGGGTCCTCAAACTTTTTTAAACAGGGGGCCACTTCACTGAACCTCAGACCATTGGAGGGCCAGACTATAGTTAAAAAACAAACAAACAAACTGGGCTGAGCCCCAGTGGCGTAGTGGTTGTGCGCGGGACTGCGGCCCACTGGGACGGAGGTTCAGTTCCAGCAGTGGGGCTGGGCCTCCTACTCCCACCACCGGAGAGCAGTGATGCCCAAAAAAGACAAAACAAAACAAAATATCCCATAAGGTAGGAATACAAACAGTACTGCCATTGTGAAGAATGATGTGGCAATTCCTCAATTAAAAAAACACACACATATACCTCCTACTCCCACCACCGGAGAGCAGTGATGCCAAAAAAAACCAACAAAAAACAGCTACCCTATGGCCAGGAGATTCGACTCATAGGTATATACCCCAAAGACTCGAAATGAAACTTGTACTCTAAATGTCGGTTGGTACACTACCATAATAACCAGAAACTGAAGACAGCCTAAATACCTTATCCACAGATGAATGTAAAATGAAAGTGTGGTACACATATTCGAGGAAGTAGTACTCAGCAAATGGGAGAAATGAAGCCCTGATGCATGCTATAGTATGGATGAAGCTTACATATATGCTGAGTGAAATAACGCCACCAGAAGTCTAATCTCATATGACTTCACTTATATAAAAAGACAAGAAAAAGCAAATAGAGACCTGTTGGTTTGTCCTACCATGCTGGCTGGCATGTTGCTGTGTTGCTGGAAGCTATGTCTGTATTTCAAATACCAGCAGGATCATTCAAAGTGAGCAAGTTTGTTTGTTTGTTTTTTTGGGGGGGGGCATCACTGCTCTCCGGTGGTGGGAGTAGGAGGCCCAGCCCCACTGCTGGAATTGAACCTCCGTCCCAGTGGGCCGCAGTCCCGCGCACAACCACTACGCCACCGGGGCTCAGCCCCAAAGTGAGCAAGTTTTATTAGAGCTTCCAGATTCAGAACAGACTACCAAGAAGGAATAGGCTGTACACTTAGATCAAGTGTACAAGTTTTCAGGCTTCTGAAAACTCTAGGGATGACATCAAACATTGACAGTGACTGAAAACCTAAGGAACAAAAGCGAATATTGTCAATGATAGTGCCAGAAGATGAGCCCCTCAGAACAGAAGGCACTCAAAATATGGCTGAAGAAGAGCTTTATTCTCAAAGTAGAGTCAACCGTATTGATATGGATGGAGTAAAACCTGTGGGAGTCAAAGCATCAGGATCTTCCATTGCTGATGAGGCACAATTCAAAGTGAATAAACAGCTGTAGACGAGGGGAAAAGAGCTAATACCAACAGCTCATTAAGAAGGAAATGTCTAGAAAAGAATGACAGCAACATATGTACAAATACACTTGATACAACTGATGTTTATTGACTGCTACAAGAATTGTAAGCACCCCTAATAAAATGATCTTTTAATTTTTAAAAAATTGGAAATTTTAATGTACAAGATATAATTATAGGAAAATTGAAACTTGCTGAAAGTTAAATGAACCAGATAAAGATCGATATTTGCGGTAATAGATGGTATTGACAATTTTTAATCAGAAAACCTATGGTTTACAATGTAAGGATGACACACAAATGGAATGGCATCTTCAAAGAGAACATTTCAATATCTATGTTGCATTACAATGCTGTCTATGGTAAAATAATGTCTATCCACATACAAGGAAATCTAGTCAATGCAACTATTGTTCAAATTTATGTATTAACCCCTAATGTTCATGATAAGAAATGAAGGAATTCTGCCAATGTCTTCAGTTTGAGATTGATCAAACAGGCACTCAAAATGCATTGATTATTGTTGTCAATTGGAATTCAAAAGTTGGAAACAAGAAGGAAAAAAACGATACTTGGAAAATATGGTGTGGTGGTCATGTATTCGATATGTCAGTTTTATGATTGAGATGTAGGGGTAGAGTCTAGCCAGTTAATCTGGAGATAGCCATTGAGTAGCCAATGAGGCCTCTGTGAGGGCATGGCTTTCTCCTGAGACTTCTGGGAAATCTTGTGATATTTCCTTCATGGAGATGAAAGGCCATCTCCCCAGTTGTTGGGAATTAGTCTCCAAGACAACGAACTACAGACAAGACAAAATGGCAGTGTCCCAGGAGCTGGAGGAGCCAGAAGAGAAGTCACATGGCCCTACCCTGATGGAACCAGACCTCTGAAGCTGGAGAAGCCATGTGGAGACCCCTGCCAGCATTGAGTTGTTTTTACCACCATTGGATGCTGTTGATGGACCCTGAGGCCTGGAAGCAAGGAGCCATGGGGAGCCCCCTGCTAGCGCTGGGATTCTGCACCCACTGGTCTGTGACTTCATGAGTCAGAAGGAGATGTTAGAGACTGGTATCAGGCATATGTACTAATATCAGACTTATGACTTTGAACTGGACTGGGTTGGGATGCTTTCTCAATGTTCCATTCCTCTTGTATATAAACCTTACTCTTATATTCACATGCATGTCTATAAATTTGTTTCTCTAGTCTACCCAAACTAACACATACAGTCTTGGTGATAGAAATGAAACTAGAGATCGCATGAGAAAATTTTGCAAAACCAATGACTTATTCATAGTAAAAAACCTTTTTTGACAATATAAACAGCAATGATATACATGGACTTCTCCAGATGGAACCCAGAGAAATCAAATTGGCTACATCTGTGAGAAAAGACAATGGAGAAACTCAATATCAGTGTTCAACACTAGGCCAGAGGCCTCTTGTAGAGCATACCATTAATTGTTCCTATGTAGATTCAGGTTGAAGGTGAAGAAAATGAAAACATGTCCAAGAGAGCCAAACTACAAACTGGAGGACATCCTACCTGAACTTCAAGAACATCTGAGAGCAGATGCACGAATGGCAGAAGACCTAGCAGCTGTGAGATGACATCAAGAGCAGCACATATGACAAAATTGATCACAGTAATGTCTGAACAACTCTTATTAATAAAATTGAATTAATGAATTAGAAAATCAAAAGGGAAGAACATGATCAGCATATCTTCGACTGAAAGAATTTTTTTAGAAAACCTCAAGACTCCAGTTGCAATATTGACAGAATCTAGGGGCACAATATTAAATGAGACAGGGAGCATCCAAAGAAGATGGAGAGAATATACAGAGTCACTATCCCAAAAATAATGAGTCAACATTCAACCATTTCAAGAGGTAGCATATGATTAAGAACCAATGGTTCTGAAGGAAGAAAGTCAAGCTGCCCTTCTGAAAGTACTAATCGAAAACAAGGCTTCAGGAATTGCTAGAATACTAAGTGACTTTTTCAACAAGCTGATAAAGCATTAGAAGCACTTTCTTGTGTGTGAAGACAGCTACTTGGTCCACTGACTGTAAGAGGTCCACATTTGTGCCCATTCCAAATAAGGTGATCCAATAAGTGTTCAAATTATAGAACAATATCATTGACATCACACGCAAGTAGAGATTGGCTGAAAATCATTCAACAATGTTTACAGCAGTACATTGTCAGGGAGCTTCCAGAGGTACAGGTGAAATTCAGAGAAGGATGTGGAACATGGGATATCATTACTGACATCAGATGGACTTTGGCTCAAAGCAGAGAATACCAGAAAGATGTCTGTGTTTTATTGACTATGCAAAAACGTTGGATTCTGTGGATCACCACAAACTATGGATAACCTTAAGTAGAAGAGGAATTACAGAATACTTCATTGTGCTCATGTGGAAACTGCACATAGCTCAAGAAACGGTTATGCAAACAAAAGCAGGAGATACTCCGTGGCTTTAAACCAAGAACAATGTGTGTCAGGGTTGTATACTCTCACCATACGTCTTCAGTCTAGATGCTAAGCAAATCATGGCTCACGTGAAGATGAATGAGACATCAGGATTGGAGGAAGGCTAATTAACAACTTGCAATATGCAGATAGCATAACTTTGCTTGATGAAAAGGAGGAGTACTTGAAGCATTTGTTGATGAAGATCCAGGATCTTCAGTATGGATTGCAACTTAGTGTCAAGAAGAGGAGTCAGAGGTAAGGAAGCAGTGAGCGAACAAGGTCACAGACAGAAGAACAACTCAGGATCTAACATCGATGGTGAAGAGGGAGTGGAAATCCTGGTAGTGATGGTGAAACAGCTGTAATCTAGTCAGAGGAAATACGGAGAGGCGCATGAGAGGTGAACATGATAGTGGGACAAGATGAAGGTAAAAGGAAATAGAGGAAAGAAATAGGAAGCAAAACTATTTATAGAGGTACAACCATAGAGGTGTACATATATAAATATATTAATGCATAATATAGGGGTATTAGCCTATGTACATATATTCATATGGCAGTACACTGAGGCAGTACACTGGGCCTCTACTTAAGTATTCTCTCAAAAAAAATATTTTGTTCTAACAAAATGGCATTGGGCAATGCCCACCACTTGACATAATCGCCGAAGACAAACTAGGTGCATAAACAAATGTTGTGAAGCAGATGATGCCCAGCTATTAAAAGATATAGTGTCTGAGGTGTTAAAAGCTTGAAGCCAAATCAGCGGCCATTTAACAGGGAGGTAACAAAGCCCAGAAGGAAGAAGCACACCAAGATACACGATCATTAGGTATCAGCAATAACAGACATCAGAATTCCAAAAATAAACAACCTCATCGAGGTGATGGAGAGGGATCATGCAGAGCCCACCCATGGATAATTGGAAGTCACCACAGGGGCTGCACAGAAGAGAACATGCATCCGGGGCAGTTTAGCACAGACAAAATACACAACACTCCTACTATTATGATCTCAGCCTAATCTCACAGTTTCCGCTAGACTGGTATACAGACAGTAGCACAGAGAAAGAGCTTTCAATATTTGGAATTCAGGAAAAACAACCCCCCTCAGAAATAGTAATGCAAATGATGATTCCAAGAAGATAGGGGAAGGAAAGAAAGGAAGGCGTGAATACCAATGACGGCAGAATAACCCCCCTCAGGGGAAGAATTCCAGGATAGTAGATAAAGGTATGAATAGGCTGTGTAAGATATGTGTAAATAATAATAATACACAATATATTAAGGGTTTATGGGGAGTGGAAGGGGGAGGGGAGAGAGGAAAAAGATCTGATATCAAAGGGCTTAAGAAGAAAGAAAATGTTTAGAAATTGTTGATGCCGACCATTTTACATGTCGAGATAAGAGATATGTGGTTTGTTACAATATATGTAAAAGTCCCCAATAAATGATTTATTTAAAATAAAAAAGACGGAACCAGCTGCAAGGATCTACATATGACCTATCTGGAGGACGGGCATGGGGGAGTGGGCTGAGGGAGGTGTCGGGCAGGGTAACATATGACAGAATAATAATTATTTATAAAGTATTGAGGGTGGATGGGAGAGAGAGCAGGGGAACAGGGGAGGGGTTGGAGGAAACGACACCAGGGGCTGGGGGAAAGGGCGGCTGTTTGGAGAATGATGATGGCAGTGGACGTGCGAGGGTTCTTGTCACAGTATGTTTATGTATTGGAAAAATGATGTACGAGCCCCCAATAAAATGATTTTTAATTAAAAAAACAAAACAACAAAAAACCAAAAAATAAATAAAAAAGAAGGCCAGCATCTTCACAACTAGACCAATAGGTAGCATCAGGATAAAGAAAGACAAGATTGAAGTTGTCAAGAATTTCATCTTGCTTGAATCTACCAAGGACTCCAACTAGACATTGCATTTGGCACGTCTCCTACACAAAAAACTTCTAAGTGTTGAAAAGCAGCGATGTTCCTTTGAGGACTAAGGTGGACATGACAATGGTATTTGCAATGACCCCATAGGCACATGAAAGTTGGACGTTGAATAAGGAAGGCCAAATTAAAAATGTAGCATTTAAACTAGGCTGTTGAGAAGAATATTGAAATTACCATGGACAGCCCAAAGCACAAACAGATCTGCGTTGAAAAAAAGGAGAGCCAAACTATTCCTTCGAGGTAAGGATGGTGAGACATACTTTGAACTTGTTGCTAGAAGAGCCCAGTCCTTGGGCTTGATAAAGTAGAGGGGCTATGAAAAAGAGGAAGATTGACACAGTGGCTGCAAGAAAGGGCTCAAATGTAAGAACACTTGGGAAGATGGGGCAGGACCAGACAATGCTTCATTCTCTAGCTTTCTTGATTTGAAAGTTCAGGGACATGATGTTATGGGACATCCCAGCCAAGGGACTTAATAATACAGCTAGTTATTTTCTACTTTTGTTGTGTCATGCCTCGGGTCTTAAGGGGTTTCAAGCAGATATCCAAGGTAAAACAATTGATCTAATCACCTGAAGCAACAGAGGAAGATGGAGAGTGAGGACGAGGACAAGGATTGCGTGGCTAATTCTTCCCAGAACATGTATGTCAGGAGATCAGAATTTGACAGTGCCTGGCAGCTATTAATAAGGTGACCAGATGTCCCGCATTCCGTGGTGTTTTAAAATTAAATAAATATATTACAATGCTACTTTTTGCATTCTATGAACATTTTTGTTTCTCCATATAGACCAAATTTTTAATCAAGAACCCCCCTCTCCCCCCGGTCAGTGGTGCCTTGCTTAAAATCTGGTCACTTTACTATTAATGAACATTCTGATCAAAGATTCTATTGAAAACTTGTGACCCAAAGCAGGAAGAAAGAACAGCAAATCAAATCCTCATGGACCTTAGACTTTCTGTGTCCTTGGAGGAGGAATGAACTACAGGAACTTTTGTCCTGAGAGGATAATCTTTGAACCTTAAAAGTATTTTCTGAAGTCCTTTTAAAACCAAACGATGTTCTACTTTTAACTCGTAACAATGTGCCTTGAGCACTATGCTCTTTAGAGGCAAGGATGGCGAGACTTCATGTATTTTGGACATGTTATCAGGAAGGATCGGTCTCAGGAGAAGGACACTGTGCCCATAAATTGGAGGCGCAGCAAAAAAGAGGAAGGAACTCGAGGAGAGGAATTGACCCAGGAGCTGCAACATAAGAAAATTCGTGAGGATGGTGTAGGACCGAGCAGCATACACAGGGTCACTGTGATTCAGCACCAACAATTACAACATACAGGATCAACGTGAAAACAGCATGATTAACTAGATACCCTTGGGGGCAGGCGGCAGTGCCATTATGGTAAGGAGAAAGAAGAGCTCAGAAAAGGTGGGAGAGAATGGTTGTTCAGCCTGAAGAACGTAATCAGTGTCCCTGCGTTGTACATATAGAATTGGTCTCTGTTTTGCTGTTATATTCTCAACAACAAATAATCATTGCCCAGTGTTGTTGCTTTTTTTCACTCAGGGTTTTGGGTTTTTTTTTTCAATACTACTCAAAGGGCCCTATGGGCATTGATTAAAATACTTATAAAATGCCACATATGATGCTAAGAGATTTTTCTGCAGACTGTAGTGTGGGAGCCCCCGTCTGCTCTGAGAGATGCCAGCCTTGTTTGTCTGGTCTCAGGGCTGGTGATTTCCGTGGCTGACTGCTCAGACCAAGATATCCCACTCTGTCACAAAGCCACCAGTGAGCAGCCATAGGCTCAGGACTCTTGTTCTGGATCCACTGGCATGGCCCTTCTTTGGGGGAGCCGTGGTGACATGATGGATTGCATGTTGGGTTAATTGCCACAAAGTCAACTATTTGAACTCAGCAGTAGGGACATTGACTTATTTAATGCGGCTCTTCTGGCCAAAGTTCCTAACTCCCACCAATGCCTTTTTCCAGCATGAATCTGGTAGGAAAATGGATGGCTATACTAATAGAATTTTGAACCCTATTGACTAGCATGCCGTCATATAAAATAGTAGTGTAGCTCACAGGTTGAGGCAGAGAACTGGCTAAAGCAGCAGCACGCTCTGATCACCAGAGAGCTAGAAAGAGGGGCCAGAGCTTGCAGAGTCATTTATCTCTTTGGCCTCCAATCACACTGCAACCTGACTAGTCCCATATGTTCCTAATAGTCAGGTTGGCACAATAAATCAATCACATTATTTACTGTCCAGCTTTCACATGTACGTAGGCAATTGAAAATACCATGGCTTACATGAGGCACACAATAGCCCTAAAGATGACATCTTCAAACAGGCCTTGCACAACAGATTTGCCCACTGCAATTCATAGGTTGATTTCTTGACTGCTGATCCCATGAGTGGTTTCCATGAATGTTAATTGTAGATTCAAGTAAAATGAAATCCTCAATAATGTCTATCTTGTCTCCATCGACCTCATGGCATCTACCAGCCCAACTGTAAGGATGTTTGTTTTCCTTACATTGAGTGAGAATCTATACTGAAGACTGTAGTCTTTGATCCTAATCAGCAAGGGCGGCAAATCCTCTTCACTGCTAGCAAGCAAGGTGTGTCATCTGCACGCTGTAGGTTGTAAATGAGTTTCCCATCCATTGTGCCAGCTTCTTGAATTACTTGCTTGGAAGACAGACTGAATGAGTACGGTGAAAAGTTACCATCCTGACACACACCTTTCCTGAATTTCTGCCCTGCAATACCCACTTCTGGTTCAACAACTGCCTCAGAGTTTATGTAAATGTTCCACATCAGAAGAAGGACGTGTTCTAGAATGCCCATTTTCCATGTTAGTCAATGCATCTTGCAATCCACACAGTCAAATATCTTTACACAGTCATTAAAATGCAAATGAATATCTTTCTTGTATTTTCTACTTTCAGACAAGATTCATCTGACATCAGGAAGGTTATCCCTCATTCCACATCCTCTTCTGAATCCAACTTGAATTTCTGATGAAATTCTCTGTTGATGTATTGAAATTCCTGTTTTTAATTATCTTTTAATTCCTGTTTTTAATTATCTTCAGCAGAAATATGCTTGCATATGATATTGATGATTATGTTCCCTAATTCCCACATTTTGGGGGTTGCCTTTCTTTTGGAAAGTGCACAAATATTGATCTGTTCCAGTTGGTTGGCTAGGTAACTTATCTTGCACATTTCTTGGTATGGACTGGTGAATGCTTCTAGTGCTTCTTCAGTTTGTTGAAAAATTTCAATTGGTATTCCATCAACTCCTGGAACCTTGTTGTATACCAATGCCTTCAATGCAACTTGTACTTTTTCCTTCATTACCATTAGTTCTGGGTATTCTGTCCCTTAGAATGTTTTCTCATCCATCAACTCTTTTTGGTCTCACTTGAAGAAAAAAAAACACCCAGAGTTCATTGCCATTGAGTTGATTTTGATTCATGGTAGCGCTATAGAACAGAATAGAATTGCTGCCCATCAAGTGGCTTCTGACTCAGAGAGAGTCTATAGACACAGTAGAAGTACCCTTGTGGCTTTAAAGTAGTAGAAATCCTCCCTTTCTTCTGGGAAGCAGCTGGTGGTTTTGAACTGCTGACCTTGTGGCTAGCAGCTCATGCATTACTCACTACACAACCAATGTTCCTTTCTTTTTAGTACAGTGACCATGTCTTTGTGTCCTCTTCTGTTGATACTTCCTGCGTCATTCAATATTTTGGTCATAGAATTCTTTACTCTTACAACTTGAACCTTGACTTCATTTATTTATTTATCTTCCCTTGGGTCCTTCAGATTGAGATATGCTGAGAGTGTTCTTCTTTTTTAGCTTTCTAATTCCAGGTCTCTGAACCTTTCATTATACTTTTCTTTGTCCTCTTAAGCTTCCTCTAGAGATTAACTGTTCAATTCTTCCTTCATAATTTCTTCCATTTACTTTAGCCACATGAGAAGGTTAGAAGGGCTTTTTTAAAAAAAGAAGGGGTCAGTAGAATCAGTTAGCAGTCATCAAAGAACAAAAATCATATCATTGTGTGCCCACCATCCTGATATGATCCTTGAAGACAAAAGGGTGCATAAGCAAATGTGGTGAAGAAAGCTGATGGTGCCCAGCTATCAAAAGATATAGCATCTGGAGTCTTAAAGACTTGAAAGTAAACAAACAAACAACTAGCTCAGAAGCAACAAAGCCCACAGGGAAGAAGCACAGCAGCCTGTGTGACCACGAGATGTCGATGGGATCAGGTATCAAACATCAGAGAACTAAAAATCATATCATTGTAAATGAGGGGGAGTGCAGATTGGGGACCCAAAGTCCATCTTCAGGCAAAGCGACACCCCCTTTCACAAGGGTTGTGAGAAGTAGGCAAGCAAGTCAGGGTACAGTGTAGCAATGATGAAATATGCAACTTTCCTCTACTTCTTAAATGCCTCCTCTCTTCCACTATCATGACCTGAATTCTATCTTACAAATCTGGTTAGACCAGAGAATGTATACAGTACAGATAGGAACTGAAAACATGGGGAATCCAGGGCAGATGATCCCTTTAAGACCAAAGGTGAGAAGGGAGATATTGGGAGGGTGGAAGGAAGGTGGAATAGAAAGGGGGAACTGATTAAAAGGATCTACATATAACCTCCTCCCCGGGATCTGGACAACAGGTAAGTGGGTGAGGGGAAACATCAGACAGTGTAAGATGTGACAAAATAATAATAATTTATAAATCATCAAGGGTCCATGAAGGAGGGGGTCATGGTGGGGGGGAGAGAAAGGAGGAGCTAATACCAAGGACTTAAGTAGAAAGAAAATGTTTTGTGGATGATGACAACAAATGTACAAATGTGCTTTGCATACAAAGAATGCATATGCAGACTGTGATGAGAATTGTCTGAGCCCCCAATAAAATGATTAAAAAAGAAGATGAAGAGCTACAACCAGAATGCTCCTTAGATACAAAAAGAGAGAAAAGAAATAGCTTTTCAAGTGATCTCCTTGGGACCCCACACTTGACTTCTCTTGGACAGCAGAACCTCCCACAACTCCTCCAAGATTTTTCTTCAGAATAATTCCCTTTGATTCCTTGTCTTTTTTATTATTTTTGAATTTATATCATTTATTCTGCCTTTTATGGTCCAACAGGAAAATTCTCCAGGTTCTTTTCAGACTAGAGAGCCCAGAGAACAAAGAAAAGAGGAACCCTCCTTTTGACCTACTTTTTCTTACAGCAGGAAGAACTTCATTTTCCAAAATGTATTTCAAACCTTTCCTCCATGAAGAAGAGCACACACTGTGTCATTTCCTTCCTGAGTGGGACCATCTTCTCCCTAGTGTGGCCTGAGGTACTCCTAAGTCTCCAGAGAAAATAGAGATGTGTCTGTATCAAAAAAAAAAGATGAACTTTCACTTCTAGTACCCAATTAACCTTATCAGTGTAATTTTTCTATTGATGTTGAAGTGAAATACATATTAACTCTGAGGAGAAAAGCCAAAGATATCCAAGGTAATGCTCCCATTTCCACACCTGTAATTTGTTCAAAGAGCCCTTGACATATTTTGGGTTACTAAGCAAAAGATTGGGGTGGAGTGGGATGGTGAGGCGGGTATCAAGCTCATGCTAAGTATCTCAAAGGTAAGGCCTGGTGACCTGCTTCTGAAAAGTCAGCCACTAAAAACCCTATTAAGCAAACAATCAGAGAAGCTTGATTATATGAGGAAGAATGCAGCAACAGGATAAGAGGAAAGCTTATTACAAATCTGCAATATGTAGATGACCTATCCTTGCTGGCAGAAAACTGAGGACTTGAAAAACTTGCACATGAAGATCAAGAATTGCAGTCTTCAGTATGGATTACAGCTGACCAGAAAGAAGACCAAAACCTTCCCAATTGGACCAACACGTAACATCATGATTAGCAGAGAAAAGATTGAAGTTGTCAAGGATTTTGTCTTGCTTGGAGCCACAATCAATGCTCCTGGGAACACCACTCCAGATATCTAAAGTGATGTTGTGTTGGGCAAATCTGGTGCACAAGACCTCTTTAAAGTGTTAAAAAGCAAGAAGGTTGCTTTGAGGGCTAGCGTATGTCTGACCCAAGTCATGATACTTTCAATTGCTCATATGCATGTGAAAGTTGGCTGAAGAATTGCTGAATTTTAATTATGATGAATTTTATGATGAGTTAGATGAATTTTAATTATGATATCGGCAAAAAATATTGAAAGTATCATGGATTGCCAAAAGAACAGACAAATCCATGTTGGAAGAAATAAATCTAGAATTTCTTTAGAAGCCAGGAAGACTTTGGACATGTTATCAAATGAGACCAAAGGGTATCACGCAGTTTGAAACCTCCAGTTCCTCCTTGGGATAAAGATGAGACTTCCTACTCCCACAAAGATTTACAGTCTCCTAAGGTTGTAAAGGGTTGGAATCAACTTGATGGCAACAACCTGGAGTTGTTGTTTAAAGTAGGGCTGAACCCCAATCGTGTAAGTGGTTGAGTGCGGGACTGTGGCCCGAGGGCTTGGCAGTTCAAATCCAGCGGTGGCTCTCAGGAGCAGCGCTAGGTAGCTCCCACGACCACCCAAGGGCAGTGATGAGCCCCCCCTTCCCCAAATTAAAATAAACTAGACATAAACATGTTTTCCACCACCCAAAAGTCCCACTGCTCTGGAGTCGATTCCAACTGGTGTTTGGAACAGAATAGAATTGCCTCATAGGATTTCTGAGGTTGGAAGGATTTATGGGAGCAGATAGCCTCATCTTCCTCCTTCAGAGCAGCTAATGGATTTGAACCACCGACCTTGAAGATAGCAACTCAATACCTAATGCAGAATAGATCATTTGGTGTGCCTTAGATGGCTGCATACAAGTTTTTAAGAACCTAGACATGACACTACAAACTGGGGGGTCGAACTGATCATGTTACTAAGTCAATTAACTGGGATACCTTTTAAACCATGTCTTAAACCTCCAAAACAAGACACTGAATCCCATCAAGTTTCGAGTGGTACATAACCAGCTATTTCTCTTTTGCTCTTTTTTTCTTTTAGGGAGCCTTGGTGGCATAGTGGTTATAAATGGGACATGTTATCAAAAGAGATCAGAGGACATCATGGAGTTTGAAACCACCAGTTCCCCCTTGGGATCAAGTTTGAAACCACCTGCCGCTCTTTAGGAGAAAGACATGGTTTTCTACTGCCTAAAGTCTTACAGCCTCACAAACACACAAGGGCAGTTCTATTTTGTCTTATAGGGTTATGAGTTGGCCTTGACTCAAAAGTAGTGAGTTCGTTTTGTTTTTGTCTTTTCCTCCAATTTAGATTTTTACAAGGGCATAACTTACTGATGGAAATGATAACAATCCATCAGGCAGCCCTATCCTTAATTGTTGTGATATTTCCATCACCATTAACAACTGTGACCCCTCTCTCCACTCTTGTTAACCACAAGTATATATACATTTGCTTTTTCTTATCTTTTTCTATAAGTGAGGTCGTATAATATTGTTCTTTTGTGTTTGATATATTTCGCTCACTGCAATGTCTCCAAGCTCCATCTATACTGTACCATGTGCCCAGACGTTATTCTCCCATGAGCTGAGTGTAGTAGTTCCATTGTATCTATGTACCACATTTTGTTTAAGCATTCATCTACTGATGGCCATCTTCCATCCGTTGTTCCTGCCTTCCATCCATTGTGCATAGTGCTGCAATACACATTGGTGTGCAAGGGTCTGAATCTCGGCTCACAAGTCTTTCAGGAAGTGGGATTCCTGAATCAAATGCTCACCCTAGTTTTAGTATGTTTGGGGCAACCCCCTCACTGCTTTCCACAATCGCTTTACATCTTGCATCACCACCCACCAAGAGTAAAGGTTCTTATTTCCTGGTATTGTGGTCAACATGAGTTGCTTTCTGTTTTGTTTTTCATCTTAGCCAACCGAATGAGAGTGAAGCAGTGTCTCACTTTGATTTTTGATTTGCCTCTCTCTGCTGACTAGTGGCTCTGTGGGCGAAAGCTTTGGGTTCTTCAGCACAGTTTGAACCCATCAGGTTCTCCTCAGGAGAAAGAGGAGGCAATCTGCTCCGGTCAATGACTTACTGTCTTGGAAACCCCATGGAGGGTTTGTGTCATCATCAAATTGATGGCAGTGGGTTGGACTTGGGTTTGGGATATGCTAATGGCACTGAACATCTTTTCGCGTACATGGGGACCATTTGCATGTCCTCCTGGTGATTCGGCTGCAATCTTTATACAAAATGGCCAGATCTTCCTCCTGCCAAGTAAGTTCAAACTGCTAAGCAGCATCTAGTTTACACCATGGCCCCACCACTGTACAACAGGACAGTCACTGTAGGTGAGTTGTAGAGAGGCCTACTTCATCCTTGTGTACAGCTAAGGGAGAGAGAGGAGCCAAGGAAAGGCACGTACTGCAATAGGGAAGTGAGACACGGTCAGCCAATCCAGCCTCCAGGAGCTCCTCATTTTCCGCTTCCATACTCCTTGCCACTTGGCAGCTCTTGGGCTGTGTTACCTGGAGAAGACTTAGAGTGCCAAGTCTCTCTACTCCTTTATTCTTATCCAACTTGCAAGAGCTGATACCAAGGGCTCAAATAGAAAGAAAATGCTTTGAAATTGCTGATGGAGGGCTGAGCCCCGGTGGCGTAGTGGTTGTGCGCGGGCCTGCGGCCCACTGGGATGGAACTTCAATTCCAGCAGTGGGGCTGGACCTCCTACTCCCACCGCCAGAGAGCAGTGATGCCCCAAAAAAAAAAAAAATGCTGATGGCAACCTATGTACACATGTGCTTAATACCAGTGAATGATGGCTTGCCCTAAGATTTATAAGAGCCCCCCAATAGAATGATTAATAAAACTGTCATCACATCGCCTCCCTTGGTCAGCTCAGGCAGACTAACAATCTCAGGAGGTCTGACGAGCGTCCTTTTCAACTAAGACTGGGCCTAAAAGCATGGCTATGTATCAGGCCAGCATGATGCCTCCCTCAGAGCTCTGCGGCAGTAGGGGGGTGGGGTGGGGGGTGGGAGGGGGATGGTGCTCCTTTTTGCCTCCTCTACTGTGGTTTGGGGCTGGGTTTTTGTGTGAGGCAGCAGTAGGAATGGCAAGCATACGTCAGAAGGCTCCCTTCCCACTCATCTCCAGCTCACAGCGGAGAACATTAGTGCTCGGGGAATGCATTTCAAAGCTGC
>PVJH01028496.1:0-27281 GCA_004026705.1 Nesogale talazaci
GTCCACACACAAGTGAAAGATGAGAGTCACGAGCCCGGGAGAGGGAACAGTGGGTTACACACTGGCCCGAGGAGCACAAGGTCAGCAGTTTGGAAATCACAAGCTGCTCTTTGGGGGAGCAAAGAGACTTTGTATCCCCATAGTTAGTCTCAGAAACCCCCAGGTACAGTTCTATCCTGGCCTGCAGCGTCACGAAGAGTCGGAATCGATTCAACAGTGAGCTTGGTGTTGACTTTAGACCCGCGAAGCCGTGATACCGGAGGAGAATCTGATCAGAGACTGTCAAGAAGTTCAAATGGGCCCAGAGATTCAGTGAGCATGGTCAATGAGGTTGCTGATTTGCTGCCAATGATGAAGGGCGGGAGGGTGGGAGGGCCAGCGGTGCCCTCAGGGTCTCATTTGGTAAATGGCAACAATGGGATTAAATAAGAAGAAAAAGTAAAACTACAGGCATCGGAGTCAAAAAAATAAGAGCAAAATGGGTTTCCGTGTCCTCAGGAGGAACGTCACACTAGAAGATGAGCACTTCAGAGAGCAGGTAAAGATCAGGTGAAATGGCTTTACTCTGTTCTGCCTCCCCGAAGCAGCAGAGGAAGGTGTCACTGAGTAAGAGCAAGTTTGGGACTGCCCCAACATGAAACACAAGGAAGCTGAAGATTTTGTTTGTTTGCTTAATTTCCCATTCTAGTGCGCTTAAATATGATTTTGTTATTTTTTATTAATAGATCATTTTATTGGGGAGTTTTACAGCTCTAATAACAACTCATACATCAATTGTTATCAAGCATATTTGTATATATGTTTCCATAATTATTTTTTAAACATTTACTTTTTATTGAGTCCTTGATATCAGCTTCTCTTTCTTCTCTCCCTCCCTCCTGGTGATCCCTCGATAAATTATAAATTATTATTATTTTCATATCTTACACTGTCCCCCTTCCCCCGAGGTTTTTGTTTTTCGTCCCTCTGGATGGTGGGTCTGTGTATGGTTATGTGTCAATCATTATGATCAGTTCCCCTTGCCTCCCCTTCCTGCAACACTCGTGGTATCGATACTCCCATTCCTGTTCCTCGATTCCGTGTGTCAGGAGCGCTTATCTGTATCAGTGCACATGCTCTGGTCTAGCCTGCAATGAAAGGCTGAGGAAGCCTCAAGGAACCCGAGGGATCTTGTGTTTCATCCGTGCTGTACTGTGTTCTTGTTGACTCATCCCTTCCTTCTGACCCTTCTATGAGGGGATGTCCCACTGGTCTCTACTCCATCTGACCCCCTCATTCTCAACAATATGGCTTTGTTGTTGTGTTGTTGTTGTGGTTTGAGATCTTCAAGCAGAAGTCTGTTTTGTTTTGTTTTTGTTTTTTGGGGAGGGCATCACTGCTCTCCGGTGGTGGAGTAGGAGGCCCAGCCCCACTGCTGGAATTGAACCTCCGTCCCAGTGGGCCGCAGTCCCTCGCACAATCACTACGCCGCCGGGGCTCAGCCCTCAAGCAGAAGGTTTTTGTATGAACCACTCAGATAACACGAAACAGAAAGCAAGTTTACAGAGAGACATGAGTTGAGAAATTGGTTGGGCAGAGCTATTTTCAATCTTTGAAAAAGCAGAGATTTCCAGAAGAGGATCTGACCAGCAAACAGTCCAACTTCCTCCCGTGCATGGGAATTTCCTGAGTAACATTCATGATACATAGTCACCTGCTTTTTAAAATGCTAACGGCATGAGATCCTGAATCAGAAGACTTAGTATTACCTCCTGGTTCTATAGAAGATATGCTAAGGAGGATCACAAATAAATCAAAAGGTTTTACTATCATTTGAAAAACATTATCAAGGCTACCACTTACTACACAGTTACTGTCGTTAAAATGCAAATGTATTAAAATGTTACTTCTGAAAATGTGAAACATGAAATATAAACACAATTTTATGAGTAATACCATGTGAACAAGGCCTCAAATCTGAAAAGCCATCTTGTTTTGGGAGAGCTTGAGAATTCTGAGACCCAAGCCAAACCGACTCCCCTGTACTGTGATCTTACTTCTTCCACCCACTGTAGCCAGAGCACACACGTGCCATTTCTAAGCAAACGGTCCTCAGTGCCAGCAAAGGTCCCTCCACGAATAACCTCTTCCAGATCTCTCACTCCTGTAACGACCGTTCTTCTCAATGTCTTGTAAAACAGGGCACACAAAACAA
Organism: Nesogale talazaci; assembly: GCA_004026705.1. NCBI lineage: Eukaryota > Metazoa > Chordata > Mammalia > Afrosoricida > Tenrecidae > Nesogale > Nesogale talazaci. The sequence goes on from PVJH01028496.1 coordinate 2,195, forward strand.
AACATAATGCACTGAAGGGAATTACTTCATCTGTTCTAGATGACAGAGACCAAGTCATAGCATACAGTTCAGTTTGGGTTTATGGATCTTGTCTTTTGCCAAATCAAATTCTCTCACCCTATTGCCTAGAATCGGCTCTAAAATCTAGTGTTGTGAAGACCTAATATTCTGTCTACCAAATAGTGAATTTTGGGGCTGAGCTCCAGTGGTTGAGTGCAGTTCAAATCCAGCGACGGCTCTCAGGAGCAGCACTGTGTAGTTCCCATGACCACCAGAGGGCAGTGATGCCAAAAAAAACACCAGAATAGTGAATTTTATTATGCTTATGCAGAGTAAGATTGGCTAATTTCTTTTTTTTAATAATTTCATTGGTGGCTCTTACAGCTATTATAACATTCAGTACATCATCTGTATCAAGGACATTTGCACACGTTACCACATACATTTCCAAACACTTTCTACTTGAGTCCTTGGTATAAGCTCCTCTTCAAAAAAAAAAAAAAAAAAGCCCCTTTTTTAATGAATCATTTTATTGGGTACTCACACACCTCCCCTCATACATACACACATCAATTGTATGCAGATCTCATTTGCACACTTGTTGCCATCATCACTCTCAAAATATCCTCCCTCCACTGAGACCCCCCAGTTCTAGCTCCCTATATTTCCTTTCCTTCCTACCCCCCATGAACCTTTAATTTCTAAAAAAAGTATCCAATGCTTTTCTTGTCATTTTAGTCAAATCTAGTGACTTATGTTTACTCGTAGCTATTATGTGCATTTCACCATAACATTATTTACTAAAACTAACGAGATTTTAAAAGACATCATGATGTGCCCGGTGCTGTCTTATGGATTATAGATTCAAAATACGATGTATGGACACACTTCCCTCCCAGGAGCATCGGGCCAGGTGGAATGAGGAGACACAGAGGCGGTAAGAACAGGATGGCGTGTGTGCTCACAGAAGCACTATGTGCCGATTTAGCTGAGCACACACAAGAGACACACTTAACTGAGACTTGGTACAGGAAGTGAGTGACTTAGGGAAAGCTAAAATGGACCTCAAAAGTTGCAAAAGAGTGCACAGAAGAGCATGTGAAGATAATTTAGGCTTATGAAGGTGTTCGAGAGAGTTCAGGGCACAATGAAGATGTCAATTCTTTTTCAAAATAAGTACTCATACGTCCTTTTTAAATGTGAGCACTGGTGAGTGGAAACCCGATGAGTCAATCATGATTCAGCCACCATATGGTGCACCACTCAGCCGGGTAATCCTGGTAACCGGGAGAATTCTGACCACTAGAAAAAAAATTTTTCTTCATTTTATTGGGGACTCATACAACTCTTATCACAGTCCATACATACCTCCATTGTCTCAAGTACATTTGTACTATGTTGCCATTCTTTTCAAAGCATTTTCTTTCTGCCTGAGCCCTTGGTAGGCATATGCTACTTAACTTGTGCCAAAGGGAACGAGCACTGGGAGCACAGACATAAACCAAGCAGACAACCAAGAAGCTTAGAACACTGACATAAACCAGTAAGATAACCAAGAACCGAAGTGGTCCGTACATTTACCAAGATCCACAAACTTGTATTCATCTTTTGAATATTCATATCATCCAAATATAAAAATACTCCACTGGAGTCTTCTCCTACACAACTAAATATGGATGTCTCAATGTAAAAAAGCATGGGCTGTTAATGATATTATGAAGACCTCCCAAAATATTTTGACTTGAAATAAGCAAAATTGTATTGTAAGATAGTTCATATGGAAAGTTACCTTTATCCCAAATCTGTTATGCAAGGGAACTTCAAAAAAGCTCTTGGAAATGGATCAAGATGAATTTTTTTGTGTGTGGGCATCACTGCCCCCTGGTGGGAGGAGGAGGCCCAGCCTTGCTTCTAGAGAGCTGCTGCTGGATTTGAACCGCCAACCTGTGGACTACAGTCCCGCACATAACCACTGAGTCACCAGGGCTCAGCCCCCAAGGTGAAAATTTTCCATTAATATTTTGAAGTTTTTCTGCCCCCTAGCCTGTTTAAAGTCCAAACTCTCAACTGACAGGGTTTAATGGTCCATAAAATAAGGAGTGTGAAATAGTTTGAAATCACTGCGTGGCACCCTCTCACCACACTCCTGTCATCTGTATGCTGAGCAAATCATCATCAGGGAGGCTGACACGATGAGGAAGAATGTGGCACAATGCTCAGAAGAATCTTGGCATGGTGGCCTGCATTTCACAGCTGAGCAGCACACCACTGACAGGTATTGGAGACAGGCTTATGAAAAGCCCATCTATGCAGGTGATACCACCCAGCTTGTTGAAAGTGAGGAGGACTTGAAGCCCTGGCTGATGAAGATCAAGGATTGCATCCATTAGCATGGATTACAATGCAATGTGAAGGAAATCAAAACCTTCACACCTGGCCTAGCAGGTAACATCATGACAAAGGAGAAAAGGTTGAGGTTGTTTAGGATTTCATCTTGCTTGGATCCAATCAACACACACAGATGCAGCCATCAAGAAAGCAAAAGAATGAAAATCATAATCTACAAATTATCAAGGGTTCGTGAGGGAGGGTGGGGGGAGGAAGGGGGAGAAATGGGGAGCTGTTATCAGGGGCTCAAGTGGGAATAGAATGCTTTGAAAATGATGATGGCAGTATATGTGCATATGCGTTTGACACACTGGCTGAACGTATGGCATGTGATGAGATGTAAGAGCCCCCAATAGAGGTATTAAAAGAGAGAGAGATCAAAAGGCATGTTGCATTAAATACATCTGTTGCACAAGACCTCTTTAGTATTGAAAAGCAGGGGTGTTACTTTAAAGACTGAAGTATACCTGAACCAAGCCACGGTATTTTCAATCACCTTATATGCAAAAGAAAGTTAGATACTAAATAAAGAAGACTGAAGAAGAATTTTAATTGTGGTGCTGGAGAAAAGTACTGAAAGTACCATGGACTTCCAGAAGAACAAATAAGTCTGTCGTGGAAGAAGTACAGCAAGAGTACTCCTTAAAGGCAAGGATGACAAGATTTCATCTGACATACTTTGAACATGTCAAGATACCAGTACCTGGAGAAGGACATCGGTGTTTGGTAGAAGAGCAGTAAAACACAAGAAGGCCCTCCAGGAGATGGTCTGACATCATGGGTACCATAATGGCCTAAAGCCTATGAGCAATTCTGAGGACTGGGCAGCACGGTGTCCTCCTGCTGTGCAGAAGGACAGCATCAGTTCGAACTATCTCGATGGCACCTACCACTACCACAGAGGCCCACAGTGACACCTACAAGAACTGGAACCTGACAACAGAGTTGCCTTCTTTTTCCAGGTCTGGAAAGTTTTCCACCTCTGACAGGCTGATTGCTACTTTTCTATTACTCTCGTAAACAGAGAAAGATGAGACCTTCTATTCCCATAAAGCTTTAGTCTCAGAAACTCAGAGGCGGTTTGACCCTTTCCTGTTCAACTGGATTGGCAGCGAGGTGAGGTGAGCTCACAAACATTCAGTGAGTTGTCCTCCTCTGGCAGGTTTCCACTTGACACAGGTCCCAGCTTTGGCTGGTCTTACTACCGGTATTTGTGCTATTTCATTAAAGCAAGTCTGAGATAATGTACAGTTATTCCTATGGTTCGCATTCGTTTACCAAAAAAACCTGTGCAAACACCTACTTGGAAGAGAGCTGTTTTCAGGAAAGACTGGTAGAGACAGCTGCACTGACCGAGAAATCAAGTCTTCAGCTGTTTGGTTCGGACCTTGTTTAAGGATGAAAAATAAATACCATTTGCAACTAAGACTTCTTCAGTCAGAAATTACAGGCTTCTCGTCGGAGTTGCGGAAGATTAAAAGAAGGGAATCTGCTGCAGAAGGTGAAACTCCAGCACGGCAGCCACGGCCACCATCTGACAGGATGACTCAGGGCCTCGCCCCCGCAGGCGCGGCCAATTTCTCCATGTTCCCTGTTCTTGTTCTCCTCCATGTGGGAACGGCCAGCGCAGCTGTGGAAAGGCTTTGCTATCGCTGCTGCACTCTCGCTGGTCACTGGATGATACTGCTAGTGGGGACGGAAATGGGGGTGATCTCGAAACGCTAAATACTAAGGTTTTAAAGCAGTGTTTACTCACAGAGTCCCAAGGAACTTCATTAATATTAGAGTATCATTTTAATCCGACACCTGAAAATGTAAACTCTTTAAAATGAACTAAAAGCTGTCTCTGGAAAGCACAGATTTCTGTATTCTTAAACACAGAGAATTGAGTAGACTGAACGACTTACTTTCACGTGTCATCTGCTTGCTTAGAGGGTGCACTGTCATTGAATCGATTCTGACTCACGGCAGCCCTGTAAGGGCAGGGTAGACTGGCCCTGTAAGTTTCCAAGACTGTACAATTCTACGAAGTGGAAAGCCTCCTCTTTCTCCTCTGGAGCATGCAGTGGGTTTGAAATGCTGTCCTCGCTGTTGGAAACCCGGGGAGTCACCCACCAGGCCTCTAGGACCCCTTTCCTACAGAAAGGTATCCTAGATTGTTTAGCATGTTGAAGTAGATAGAGAAAAAAAAAAAAGAACTTACACAATTCAATCGAATAATGTTACTGTATGTTTTTCCAGTAGTCGCCATTTGGTGAAACATGTTCCTATCATCTTATTTAATCCATCCAACACTGAAAACTGCTGCCACCGAACAGATTCGACTCATCGCAACCCTGGAAAGCAGTGAGGCCCTGACCCCTCAATTTTCCAAGGCTGTCCGTCCGTATGGGAGCGGAAAGCCTCATCTTTCTCCTTCCCATTGGCCTACACTACCCTCTTCAGAACCGTTCCTGTGGAAGACTGAAAAGATTAGCCGCCCCCAAAACCAAATTCATTGCCAACAAGTTATCAAAACTCCTACCAGCCTGAGATAGGTTTTCCACACTTAACTCTTCAGAGGAGCAGATAATTTCATCTTTCTCCCATGTAGCTGCTGGGACACAGCGCCGCCGAGGCTACTAAGCGTTATTAGTGCTTACTGTTTTCTCTTTGGCAACAAAAGGTCAACTCTGTTCAGATTGTGTTAAGCTCAACATGTGAATTCCAGTTCTCTTCCCAATTGGAGGCTTATAAGTGTGCACGCAATGATATTCTAGCCAACAGTAGACAAGGGAAAGCTGTCTGGAGGAGCTTCTAGGAATGATCTTTGTTCTTTTCAATGATACTAGCCAACAGAACTCAAGATCATAAGAGACGAGGCTGACTGGTCAGATAGAGACTCATGGAGCCCCCCAAACTTCAGTTATGGAACTGAACTCACCCAAGTGTTAGATTAGCCATTTAAGGTTTAAAAAATAAAAAAGTACCATTCTCCGAGGACAAAGTCCAGAGGGTTAAGAAAGGAAGAATGGAAACAGGAAACAGGAGCACGCAGAATGAGGGGCTTGCAATAGATGAATTGAAACAAAACCTGTGTGATTTGTTCAATGTGAAACTGATGATCTTCTCTATAAACTTTCATCTAAGTCATACTAAAACATTTTTAAAACAGAGGCCATGAGAAAAACACTGTTCTTAGGATATGGTCGTTAAAATGGATGTCTAAAACTGTGACTGCCATCCTAGAACCTTAAAGGGAGCCAGTTTAAGCAGATCTGGAAAGATGGAAAGCATGTGGGTAGTTCTTATGTTCACTAGTCCATTAAATTAACCCATATACGATGGGAGTAAACTGCTAAAATACTTTTGTATCCATAGATATTTCAGTATATATATTTAAAGACAGTTAATTAGGCTCACATTTAATTCTACCCCCAATCTAAGAACAATTTTATCTTACACCAGGGCCCTGCCAGATACACATCCTCATGAAATGATCACTGAAGATACAGTTCCTAAGAAACGAAACAATATGGTGTGTGTCTATCAAAATAACATCTGAGGTCTTACAAGACTTATCTTTTTAAAAAAAAAATAGCCAGCTAAATGAGGTATCAAGTCCACATGGAAGGCACACATCAGTCTGTGATCCAATTATAATAAATGATAAAATCCAAATATGAAGAACACCTGGTTTGCAGGAGGCTATGGAGGACAGTGGAAGCCTAAATTCCATTTGCAGGCTTAAGTCTCTGGTGACTCCCCTCTGAATATATTGGGAAATATAAATAATCTTGTTATCAGACAGAGAGCATTGTTAACATTGATTATGGCACTTGTAGGTAGGGTGAAACGTAATATCTTACCATCTGACCTCCACTTGACTCATTTTAAAGTTCAGTTAAAAAAAAAAGTGAAGGAGAAATGCATGTGGCTTAAGCCTCCAGTGAATTACTTCGGATCAGAGGTCAGGGAAAAGAATAGTCTGGTGTCATGCAGAATGCATTGGAAAGTGGATTATTTTAGATGCAGTTAGGTTAAAATATAACACCTTTTCATCTGCTCTCCCTTTTGACTCCTTTTAAATTTATTCTTGTTCTCATTACATCCTACTTTCTTTTTCATTGCAGTTCTTCTGTTTTATTTTATTGTTGCTAGTTTGTTGTTGTTTCTGGAATGTTTTTCTGTATATGCCATTGAATACAAGTACATCTATAGAGAGCAAATGGCTTAATGGTTTCTTGGGGATATGATGGGAAGCTGGGGGGAAATCAGAAGCTAATAATGATTACAAGATAGGAGAAAATGCTCTATAGTTTATGGCAGTGATGATTGCACAACACTTAATATGATTAAATTACTGAATTACATATATGAATTATATGCTAATAAAACTACTTAAAAACAGAAAATGAACTGATCAAAACTTCTGATTTATAAAGGCAACCAAAAGAACACTACTGAATTAGCTAATAAAAATTAATAAAGTGAGTTAAACTAGTGACCACTTAGCAGGGAAGCAACAAAGTCCAAATGGAAGAAGCACAGCATTCTGTGTGAACATGAGGTGTCAATGGGATTAGGTTTCCCAAGTTCAAAAACAAGCTATCAAATTGATGTGAAGGAATGTAGACAGAGAGGAGACTCAAAACCCACCTGTAAGATAATTGGACAGTCTTCACAGTAGGGATAATATATCCAGGGTGCAATTGCACTGATGAAACACATAACTATCCTCTAGTTCTTTAATATTTCTTCCCTTATTATTATGGTCTTAGTTGGAACCTTATTAATCTTACTAGACCTGTGTACAGTTATTTGTATAATTAAGATTGGTCGATGCATGAGATCACAGAGAGAAAAACCCTTCAGAAATACGAGGTGGTACCCTCTAAAAAAATCTGGAATTCCCACCCTACCTCCAAACTATTTTATCATTTATCATTTATCATTTTTTAAACAAAATAACCTTAAAATTACTCTCCATTATACTAATACATTTGTCAAGTTTATGATTTCATTCTTAGAAAAATTTTTTAAACTGATCTATTTGGATATCTGACCACCTCCCTCATGGTTTTTTTTTTCACCTCTTCGAAGCCCTCAAATTGTTGTCCTTTCATGTCCCTCTTCATTCACAGAAACAAAAAAGAAGTTGCACTGAGCGAGGTCAGCTGGGTCAGGTTCATGAAGCAGGAGAGCATGCTAGTTTTTTGACAAAAAATGGCACACTTACATGGCTGCATGAGCAGGTGCATTGTCGTGGTGGCAAAACCAGTCCGCCAACTGCCACAAATCAGGCTGTTTGCTGCATACTGTTATGCCCTTTTCAGAACCTCTAAATAGAAAGCTTGCTTAACAGTCTGACCTGGTGGAACAAACTCCAAATGTGCCACAAATCAAGATTTTCATCTGTTAGAAAAGTTGACATCCAGAACAAGGGTTGTAATCAATCAACAGTTCACCTTTTTTGAAACGAGAAAACTACTCATACACTTGAGTTTTTCCAGTAGTGCTGTTCTTTTAAGCTGTGTTCAACATCACAATAGTTCTTGCAGCAGTTTTCCCAAGGTGGAAACAAAATTTCATAGGCACACGCTATTCTCTTAAATCGGCCCTCACAAAAAATGAGGATCGAGTGAAACTGCTTTTACAAAAAAATTCACTGTGAACAGATCACCTTCCAAGGCTATACCACTAGGTACACTAACTCAGAGCATTGCTAGATGCTCCCCTGGGGTGGGGGGAGGAGGGAGATGTGAACTGTGAATGTTCTGCTCTGCCCAATACAACTGCGGATTTTTTGAGGTAATCCCTCATAGTAAAGTGAGTAATGATCCCCTGCCAGCACAGGAAGAGGGGGTGTGGTGTAAGCAGGAACCAACAGTAAAACAGCCTTAGTGACTGTATAACCCCACTTGAGGGGAATGGATAACAGAATTTTAAGTGAATAAATACATTGGATACTGTAAGATATGGCAAAATAAAAAAATAATACACAATAAAAAGGGGTCCTGAGGGAAGGGATAAAGGGGAGCTGATAGCAAAGCGTTCAAGAAGAAAATGTTATGGAACTGATGATGGCAGCAACTGTACAATTATGCTTGATTTAATTGAACTATGGATTGTTATATCTATAAGAGTTTCCCGGGGCTGAGCCCCAGTGGTGTAGTGGTTGAGTGCGGGACTGCGGCCCACTGGCTTGGTGGTTCAAATCCAGCAGCAACTCTCCAGGAGCAAGGCTGGGCCTCCCACTCCCACCAGAGGGCAGTGATGCCCCCCCCCAAAAAAAAAAGAGGTTCCAATAAAATGATTAAAAAAGTAAAAAAGATAGATGAGTTTTGCTGTATCAAAAAGTTCACTGCCAAACTTTTAGATAGCATACTTGTTTTAATTAAAACCCTGAACTTTCTTGTATAATATCAGAGAAGGTACACAATTATCTGAAAGGGGGTATTAAAATTTCTTTTTAAAAAACTAAGAGGGGCTGAGCCCCAGTAGCGCAGTGGTTGCTTGCAGGACTGCGGCCGACGGGCTTGGTGGTTCAAATCCAGCAGCAGCAAGGCTGGGCCTCCCACTCCTACCAGAGGGCAGTGATGCCAAAAAAAAAAAAAATTAAGAGGAAAAAAGTGGAGAACAAAGAAATGTGTGGACTGAAGAGAAAAAGAACAGAAACATCATAGAAGGCAAACTAAACTAATAGACTATAGAAATGTACTCCTCTGTTAACCAGAATAATGCATATTAAATGTAACATATAATTTCTACAGAACAAATAAACAACTTAATGCCTGCCTCAATGATAAAACTGTTGTATAAAGAGATTCAAGTGTCCTTGCACTTGAAGAACATATTAATCATTTTCGATGCCTTTCTCTCAGGATAGCAGTGTCTTGTGCTGTAGTAATTGTGTAAGGCGAAAAATGAAGGTGACAACCATTTGTTACGCATGCATCACTTCTTAAACTCCGAACAACAATCCCATGATGCAGGTATTGCTGGATTAGAAAACAAATTTTAGATGTAAGCAGCCCACTAGCTACAGAGTGATGGCTAGGGCCCTGCTGGCTTAATGCTTAAGAGCTCAGCCGCTCGCTGGTAGAGCCAGGAGTGAGAACCTGCTCATCAGTCTCTGCTTGGCAGTCTCCAGGAGCTGCTTCTGTATCGGGCAGTTCACATGTGCTTCGTGCACATGCTAGGAATTGAAAATTGACCCCATAACACACAAATTTTAAAACCTAAAAGTTTAACATCATTATAGTAACAAAAGATAATTACTATTACAACAATAATTTCAAGCGCTACCAAGTTAATAACAATACCAAAGACTTTATTTCTCTTATTGTACAAAAGATTTTATTTTAGCCAATAGAGTTCATCTCTGAACTGCTGGAAGGGTTTGGTGCACATTGCAGGGGATCTTCAAAATGTACTGATTCAATGAAAACTTAATATATTAGACTACTGCAGGAAGAAATCAGCAAATCATTAGTGAGCTGCATGCTCAGGATGGCAAGAACTAAATGAGGAGAAATTGGTTGTGACCTGATCGATGGTCATAAGAATAGTCCCCAAACTTCATGGAAAGGTCAAACTAAGGTCTATTATTCTTTTCAAAATATGAAAAGCAAATGGGCAACATACAAAAAGGTCTTTTACAATGTTCACACCAGTCAACCCATATTGTAATTCTGGTAATATATCTGATAGGTGGATGCTGCATACACGCACAAGGGACTTCAAAAAGTTCATGGGAAAATGGAATTAAAGGATGATAAAACTGTTTCATGAACTTTTTGAAGGTCCTTGTTTCTCTCTCTCTCTCTCTCTCTCACACACACACACACACACACACACACACACAATGGCTTCAAAAAGTCCATTATCTTTCATTCCATTTTTTTTACAAATCCTTTATTGGGGGCTCTTACAGCTCTTATTCATTCCATTTTCTACGAACTTGTGAAGCCCCTCATTCTATCTAAGGAGCCCTGGGGATGAACTGGCTAGCATTAGGCTAACTGAAAGGTCAGCAGCAGGCATCCACCAGGCCCTTGGCGGGAGATGAGGCCATCTGCTTCCGGAGATCTACAGTCTCAGACACCGACAGTGCAGTTCTACTCTGTCCTCAAGGGTTTCCGCTATCGGTTTATTATAACATAATTGCAACATCAAACAACAAAAACTCACCTGTAAGTACCTTCAAAATTCAATAATGACAACTGAAATACTAGTTTATTTGAAAAACTACTTTCTTTTTCCCACCAACAATGATAAAAAGTCTTTTGTTACTCACACCAAGGACTCTTCTCAACAACTTTTCTCATGGTAGGATGATCAAACTTCATGAATGCCAACCACTATGATGGCTGCCCTATTTATCTGACATAGACATTTATCTGACTTCTCAGATAAACTGCTTAGGAAGTGAGCTTAGCAGTTTAAATGGGAAAAAAAAACAATCATATAAGTCATGAGCAGTAACCCCTAAAATCAGTCATGACGCTACCAATTAAAATATTTTGTAAAAATCAATCATGAGCAAGAGGTTGTACAACTACTTTAAAAGAGGAGAGGGTGGTTTCTTAAAATAACTAGAAACTTCTCTTGAAAACCCCCTGCAACTGCTATATTCCACTTATGTTTGATGAGAAAATTATAAACAAGGGGAATATCTGAGGTGCAATATTACAATAGTGCTAACAGAGTTGCAATAAAATGGTACTTGTACTATACAATGATGCCTATATATGCAAATGAATGCTTTGTGTCCTTTAGTTCATGGATGGAACAGGAGAAAGAAGGTTGAAAACTGTAAAGGCATTGTGAACTCAGTGCATACAAGGAAGCATCACAACAGAGGCCCACCTCCACCCAGACATGCATGGAGTCTCTGCAATGAAATCTAACTCATAAAGACAGGACAAAAGAGGAAGTGCGTGTTGTCTAAAAATAAGAAAAGTGAGAGATATTTTTACAAGATTGCAAAACTGTAAAAGATCCACAGACATTTTCAATTCAGAGGAGGGAAAAAAAATCTGCACTTCTGTATACCTAATGTCTATGAGTGTTAACAACTGAGGTTAATTTCATCAAACTGGCTGAATGAGAGGGAGAGTTTGTCACTGATGCTGGTTTTTAGGAGGCGGGGAGTGGGGGGTGGGGGGAGGCGCTACTGAATGAACTTTAGTGTCTCTCAAAGTCTTCCATTCTGTTCTTTGGTAGCACTTTTTCTGCTGCTGTGGTTGGCTGTCGACCCCCCCTCCCCCTCCCTAGCCCATTCAGGGTGACACCTTATACACAATGGAATCGTGCCCAGTCCTGCACTATCTCCACCATCAGTTGCAGACTGGGCCGCTATAATCCATAGGGTTTTCATTGGCTGATGTTTAGCAATAAACTGTCAAGCCTTTCTTCTATTCAGTGTCATAGCAACATGTAAGCTCCCACTGTCAGACGTAAGATGGCCATGCACAAGGTGCACTAGAGGGGAATCGAACTGGGGTCTCTCATGTAAGAGGCAAAAATTCTACTAACGAACGAACCAGTACTGGCCCTTTTGTAGCACTTACCAGTACTGCAATAATGTGTGAACAGAGTTTACTCCATGTCTGTCTCCAGTACCACCAGACCACTAAAAACTGCCAGATGTGGAATTTCTCTATTTACTGGGTATTCCACTTACAGAGTAAAGTGCATTGATAATCTAAAGTAATTACATAATCTTGCTTAGGTGACAATCCCGACAAGGATGTGAGGCATTCCCATTCACTGAGCGTAAACTGATGAAACCTCTTTAAAAAGCAATGAATACACATTTTGGCCTAATACCCAAGGGCAATCCCGCAGAGAAAGAATAGCCACTTCAATAAACGGTGGTTTAACAATAGGATATCTTTTTTAAAAAGAAAGGTAAAATAAATAAAAAGATAGGTATTTGAAGCCACATCTTAAAACCAAATAAAAATTACACAAGTGTCATAAACTAAATGTAATCCTAAAACTAAAACTCTCCTACCAGACTGCAGAAAAGCTTCCTGGTTTTGGATTAGGCATATTTATTAGTCATACCATCAATAACGCCGATTTTGTACTTTAAGATTCTGTACTTTCTTTTTTTTTTTTTTAGGCATCACTGCCCTCAGGTGGTGGGAGTAGGAGGCCCAGCCTTTGCTCCTGGGAGCTGGAATTGAACCTCCATCCCAGTGGGCCGCAGTCCCGCGCACAGCCACTACGCCACCGGGGCTCAGCCCAAGATTCTGTACTTTCTCTGCTTTGAGCACACAGCTTTCACTCAGTTGCTTCTTGAACAAACAATATAGAAAGTGCTGAGCATAATTATGTATACTAGTTTGTGGATTTTCTAAATACAATAAATCCTCTCACTGCCTAAGACTAGGACTTAGAGCTTACTTAAATCTCATCTCATATACATACAAACATACATAAAAGTATGTCAGCACTTAACTAGCATGCTGGTGTTTATATTAATCAACAATTTGAATCTCTACTTAACCATCCCAAAACTTACAGATTGCTTCGCTTATAAGATCAAAACCTTTAAAAAGAAAATCAACAGCATTTTACTCTTTCAATAACATACCTTCAGATTTTTCACAGAATTTCAGAGTATAAAACACTGGAGAAGCATTTAAGTTATTTTTAAAATGCTTATTATTACTAGAATGTGACAAGAAGTTTAAATATTACAAGTTGTTCTTATATGGATATTGTTACTCTGGTTTAATTCAATGGCAACCTATGCTATCATAAGCAGGGTTAGCCAGTTCAAGATGCTAGAAAGGTTAAGTATATCAAAGATATATTCAGCCTTCTGATGACTCAAGTTAATGTTAATGACAAAGCTGCTGTTCAAAGTATCACTAACTTAATTTGGAAATACCTACCTACACTCAAATATGTACTACCTACACTAAGGTGACCAGATGTCCCACTTTTTTTGTTTGTTTGTTTTGGTTTTTTTTGTTTTGGGCAGCACTGCTCTCTGGTGGTGGGAGTAGGAGGCCCAGCCCCACTGCTGGAATTGAACCTCCGTCCCAGTAGGCCGCAGTCCTGCGTACAACACTACGCCACCGGGGCTCAGCCTGACGTCCCACTTTTAAACAATTTAACAACACCCTGTGGCGTCTTAAAATTAAAATGTATTGCAATACTATTTTTGCGTTCTATGAAAATTTTTGTTGCTCCATATAGACCAAATTTTTAATCAACCCCCCCCCCCCCAAATCTGGTCAATGGTGTCCCGCTTAAAAACTGGTCACTTTAACCTACACTCAAGTATGTACACATACTTAACCAAGCTACCCATTTCTAATGGAGTATAGTGGCAGAGTGTTGGGCTGCGATTTGCATGGTCAGCAGTTCAAAACTACCAGTAGCTCCTTGGGAGAAAGACTGCTCCCATACCCAATGATCATCTCAGAAACTCAGAGGGGCTCACTCAGGAGTTACCACTGACTCCATGGCAGTGAAAACTCCCATACCTAGAGATTTACTGTCTGTGTGCAAAATGCACTATTAAGAACTTGCTTATGGCTGTAGTGGGGCTGAGCCCCGGTGGCATAGTGGTTGTGCATAGGACTGCGGCCCACTGGATTGGATGTTCAAATCCAGCAGCAGGATTCCAGGAGTAAGGTTGGGCCTTCTACTCCCACCACCAGGGCAGTGATTGCCAACCACCCCCCCCCAAAAAAAAAAAAGAATTTGCTTATGGCTGAGCACCGGTGGCATAGTGGTTGTGGATGGGACTGCGGCCCACTGGGTTGGAGGTTCAAATCCATCAGCAGCTCTCCAGGAGCAAGGCTGGGCCTCCTACTCCTACAACCAGGGCAGTGATGCCAAAAAAAAAGAAAAAGAAACTTGCTTATAATAGCACTGATTCTTAAAACAAGAGATCGGAGTGCCCATTAATTTAATGACTACTTAAATGCACTGTGGTTATACAAAAAGCTGTGTGTATAGTGGCGTGAGGGTAAATCAAAAGTATTATGACTGGGTTCTCGTTCACAAATCACAGGTTTAGTCCAAACCAAGTGTGTTTAAACACGTCTCTGCCTGTAACCAGTAAGTGGCAGATAAAGTTCTTTCCGTGGTAAAATTAGAGTGCCAATTAAAAGAAAAAAAAGGTCCAGTCAAAATACTGGCTTCCAAAGGAATGTTCCAAACAAAACCAAAAAAATTCCCCGCAAACCCAAACTCACTGCCATCAATTCTGACTCACAGCAACTTTGTAAGACAAGGTAGGGCTGTCCAGGTTGGTTTCTAAGACTATAACACTTTACAGGCGTGAGGAAAGCCTCAACTTACTTCTGCAAAGCAGCTGGTGGCTTTGAAGTAAGGACCTGGCAGTTAGAGTTCAAAACGTAACCAGACCGCCACTAGGGCTCTTATGCTATCTGCTAAGTACAGAGGGCAACTCAGGTAATGGCAACTAACTGCTTGGAAAAGTGTCATATTAGAAAGTCCTGGAAGCGGGGAGGTGGGCAGAGAAGGGGGGGAATGTGGCACAAAACTGAAATCATAAGAAACCAGGTTTAATGGCAGACAGAAGCTGGTGGGATTCCTCAAAATTATCTGGTGTTTACCCTTCAGGTAGGGGATTGAACTCTCACCCACGTTAGAGGAATCACCAACTAAGAGTAAAAGGCAGCCTTGGGGGAAGTGGCAAGATGAAAAAGAAGGGTGGGCAGCACTTACCCAAGAACAAAGTTCAGAGAATTAGGAAAGAAGAGGCATGGAAACAGGAACAAAGGGGGGAAGTGAGATAAGTGAGGGTACATTGGGGAGGTTGCAGTGAATGAGTTGAATCAAAATGTATATGAATTACTGAATGCAAGAATAAGCTGCTCTGTAAATCTTCACTTAAGTAACAAGAAAGTTGTTGGTTTAGACATCAAATGGTGGGGGGAACACACATCAATGTGTTCACACACCCCCAAGGTGCCCACTGAGGACATGTGGGAGCATGAGCAAGAGTGGTGAAGAAAGCTGATGGTGCCCAGCTATCAAAAGATATAGCATCTGAAGTCTTAAAGTCTTGAGCATAAGCAAGCAGCCATCTAGCTCAGGAGCAACAAAATCCACCATAAAAGAAGCTCACTCGCCTGTGCGATCATGAGGTGCTGAAACAATCAGGCAGCAGGCATCAAAGAACAAAAATCAAAATCAACGGACCAATTAACTCCCGCTATCGCTGAAGACAAATGGGTACAGAGGCAAACAAAAAGATGGTGCCCAGCTATCAAATGTCTGAATGTCTAGAGTCTCAAAGACTTGACGATAACTGAGTCGCCATTCAGCATGGAGACAGCAAAGTCCACATGGAAGCACACCATCAAGTGTGATCAAGAGGGCCCAAAGGGAGCAGGTACTGAGCATCAAAGAACAGAAATCACTTCACTATGAGTGAGGGGAGGGGCAGGTTGGGGACCTAAGGCCCACTGGTGGGTAACTGGCCACCCCCTTACAGGGGAGAAACAGGAAGGAGACAGACTAGTCAGAGTGCAGCCAGGCAGTGATGATGCATACAAATTTCCTCTAGTTCCTGAGGTCTCCCTATCCCCCAACCATCATGATCCCACCTCTACATTGCACATCCGGATGGACTGGAGAAGGTACACTAGTGGAGGGGGGGGCTGGAGATATGGGGAAATCAGGATGGATGAGCCCCCTTGGGCCGGTGGTTAGAATGGAACTACTGGATGGGTGGAGAGAAGATGGGATAGAGCCCAGCTGCAAGGATCTACATATGACCTATCTGGAGGACAGGCATGGGGGAGTGGGCTGAGGGAGGTGTCAGGCAGGGTAACATATGACAGAATAATAATTATTTATAAAGTATTGAGGGTGGGTGGGAGAGAGAGAGCAGGGGAACAGGGGACGGGTTGGAGGAACCGACACCAGGGGCTGGGGGAAAGGACGGCTGTTTGGAGAATGATAACGGCAACGGACGTGCGAGGGTTCTTGTTACAGTATGTTTATGTATGTATTGGAAAAATGATGTAAGAGCCCCCATTAAAATGATTTTTAATTAAAAAAAAAAGATTAAACAATGATACATACAATACACTTGTAACCATTAAATACAAACTAATATAGGGGAATTAATTTTAAGTAAATCCCCCCAAATATAATAGTTATTTTAAAGATGAAAAAAAAAAAAAGACAAAGAAAACCTCACCCCCAAGCACCCACTGCCCAAAAAGTGATAGTGACTGTTTTGGGGGACTCCAAAGGAGTAAACTTGGTCGATTTTCTTGAAGGTCACTGGAAGATCACAAGGGCTGATCAGAAAGAAGTATCATGAAAGTGCAATGGCACTGGGGAGAAGTAGGCCAGCAACATGGTGCTGAGGCACTTCTCTCCCTCACCACATGCACTCGTTAACTGCCAGAGGACAGCAGAGGGCTGTTCCAGGAGAATCTCACAGGGACTCTTACTCCTTGCACACTCTCCCTTCAAGACTCCTTTTGGTTGCCAAAGAACATATGAAAGAAATATATTTTTGTCTCTGGAGGGATCAAACCTGCCATTTTAATGTGATGTACATCGATAGACATAGAATTCCTGAAAGGTAGAAATACATTCAGAAGCGTGAAGATCTAGAAAGCACAAGTGGAATAAGGGATTTGGGGGGAGGGGTGGGTAGGGCAGTGGTGAAGAGGAGGCAGGGGAGATGATATCAAGGAATCCATGTAGAAAATAAATGTGGGGCTGAGCCCCAGTGGCGTAGTGGTTGTGCACAGGACTGCGGCCCACTGGGATGGAGGTTCAATTCCAGCAGCAGCTCCACAGGAGCAAAAACTGGCCTCCTACTCCCACCAGAGGGCAGTGATGCCCAAAAAAACAAAAATGAAAAAAAAAAAGAAAAGAAATGTTTGGAAACTGTGGCAGCAAATGTACAATTCTGCTGGGTGTGAATGAAATATATGGAAATGATATAGTTTATGCACTAATTTCCAATTAATAATAACAATAAACAATGGCTTGATATTTTGTTAAATAAAGACTTCTATGATTTTTATAGCAATATTTTTTTACTTACCCTCATACTTCATAAATGCAATGAGAATGAGCTCTACAACCTATTAGGGCAATCACCAGAAATTTCCTGGGTTCCAATCCGAAGGGCAACTGTTAGCTGTTTAACTACCTCGTGTCAGGTCAAGGACATTGATCTTGCTTGGATCCACAGTCAATGTTCACGGAAGCAAAAGTCAAGAGCTCACTTAACACGCTGCATTGGTGACTGCTCCGCCAGAGCTCTTTAAAGTGTTGGAAAGCAAAAATGCTACTTTGAGGACCCAAATTACGATATTGTCAATCACCATCAATGCATATGACCATTGGACACTAAATAAGACCAGAGAAGAACTGATGCACTTCAAATGTGGTGCTGGTGGTATTGAAACTACCACGGCGGACTCTACCAAAAGAGCAAACAAATCTGTCTCAGAAGAAGTACAGCCAGAAAGCTCCTTGAAAGCAAGGATGGCGAGTCGTGTTCTAATGTGCTTTGGACATTTGTCAGGAGAGGCCCGGCCTTGGGAAAGAACCTCATGCCTGGTGAAATAGAGGGGCAGCAAAAAAGAAGATGGACTGCCCAGTACCTGCAGGAAAAGTCCCAGCCATGAGAGTGCTGAGAGGACAGCACAGGCCGACTGGTGTTTGCTCTGTTGCACATGGGGCTGCCCTAAGGCCGAAACCAGTGGGGTGGCACCAAACGGAATGCCGACTATCCCTCATTGATTAGGTGACTATAAAAACTACACCTGTCCTACAAGCTTATTACTGTGCTTTCAAAAACACAGGAAAATGTTAAGAAAGGTGCCTGCCTCAAGAACAAGCTCGGGAACTGCTCAGCATGACAATGATGGTGCATCTTCACAACTGAAAATCAGGCAGTTATTGGGAAAAAAATGAGGTAGTTTCAACTATTATTAAGATCTCCGACTGGAAAATGTACACTCCAGAATAATAGGTGACATTTTTGTGGGCAAATTAGAAACGACAAAAGTTTATATTGCTCTTATTATGCTGTCAGTTATTCTAAAAAACTTTCACAGCTGAGGAAAATGCCACAAAGAAAAATAAAGGTAACTCTCCTAAAATCACACAGGCAGGAAGTGAGGGAGTCAAGATCTGACCCAGCCTCCCTTCAGCCTTCTGTCCGTAACCTCCTTGTTATGGTATCTCTCAGGGCAACTGTATTCCAAAACTACTTTTTATTTCAAGAAACCCCAACCCTCAAAAAGAAAGTGTACAGATAACAGTAAGTGCGAGTCCAGTGGTGCACTGGTTAAAGTGTTTGACTGTGTGTTTTTTTTTGTTTTTTTATAAATTTTCTAAAACCCTCTCAAACTTCAGATATGTATACTATGTACATACAAGGTACCTATGCAAACCAAAGTCTTTTTCATATCAAGAAGGGATAGAGTAGCAGAATTTAAAGTCTCCACATATAAGAATTACTTGGAAAACTTTTATATTGAAATTGTTTCATTATAATAGGGGGGACTCGGCATTAAAGATAATATTCAATCATTCTTTAATAAAGTATTTCCTTAGGATAAATGAGTAATTTTTTTTCAGGACTAAGGTGAAACATAAACTCATGATGGCTACAATTATTGTTTGACGTACTGATATTTTCCAATTCAGAAATACTAAACTTTACGTGTCACCAGTTTAAGATGGAAAAAACTTTAGTTCATATTTCCATTATGGTCTCTATAATCCTATGCTTGTTTCATATAGGATATAAGAATGTCTAAATTCAAAGAAAAGGCAATATATCTGTAAATTTATAATACAAGCATTAGCTCAAAAGTCCCTGATCTACAAGTCTATACAATCATAATATATTGTTTTAACCCACTGTACGAATGAAAACTTAAGGACAGAACTGCCTCTTTAAATTATACACACACACATAATATGAAACGCTTCATGAATCTGCATGCCATTCGTGCACAGGGCCAGGCTAATCTATATCTTTCCAATTTTAGTGTAGGTGCTGTCGAAGCAAGCACGGATTCCACAGGTTAATGACCCTGGGGACAGTGGTGATCCAGTGGGAGAGCGCATGCTTTCCCTGTGGGAAAACTAGGCTCAAGTATCTCCATCACAGCCACTTCCCATCGTGAGTAGAGACTCACATGTTGCTCTCATGTTGAACAGGTTTCAGTGGTATTTTCACACTGAGATTGACTAGGAAGAAAGGTATAACCATCAGTTTCTGAAAAACCAGCCAATGAAAACACTAAGGATCATAACATCTTTATGCTCAGGATCACCCTGAGTTGGGGATAGAGCCAACATCAGTATTAATGATGTAAGCTCTAGAAAAATATATACACAGAATCTATTAAGACAATACAGGAGCCAAAATAGCAGCTATGTTGGTCTTTCTAGCAACTATAGAGAGATCTGTTTTGAATCTTTATACCTCAAACCTGAGACTCAAAAGGAGGTAATTTTCAATTTTGTAGGATACCTTAAATCTTTTCTGAAAATCGAGTATAAAAAGTAACAATAATAAGTAATTTTTTAAATCAAGTGTGTTCACTAAGCATTCTACATCCATGATCCCATTTATTAGCACTTTGGAGGTAGATTTTACACTCGAAGAAATTGAACTGTGCAGGACCATACTACTAACAGATGATTGAGCCTGAACTTGAACCAACTGTGATATCGATTCTGGTCAACCCCACTACTATCAAGTTGATTCCAACTCACAGCAATCCTACCTAGGCTTTCTGGGGCTATAATCTTTACAGGAGCAGAGAGCCTCATCTACTGCCCATGTAGCAACTGGTGGATTTGAACTGCTGATTTGTGGTTAGCAGCCCAACACTTAGCTGGCAGCACCACCAGGGAATCTTATTTCTGGTAAAGTCTGTACCAGATTGCTTTACATTTACATAAACTTAACTTTACAGACTGTTAATGGCTCCACCTTGAATTCACAACACCCTTGACAGGTAGAGCCTCCCCTCCAATTTTACTTAAAAGAACATGCCACTAAAGAGAGACAGACACTTGTGAAGGCAATGTTTCCATCTCTCTCTCTCTCCTGAAAAAAATCCTAAACTCTTTGTCTTAACTATATCTAAATGGCATCCTCCAGGTACTCAAATGGTGTTCTTTTTGAATGTTCTTTGAGTTTGGGAAACAAAATGAAGTCTGAAAAAGCTGGAGTGGTTTAATTTCTTTTATCCAATTGTCAAACACTCATTCGATAAACAATTTATTGAGTACCTCACAGATGCCTGGATGGTGCAAATAAATAATTGATGGTGCAAATCCACCCAGCAGCTGCAGAAGAAAGGTCTGACAATCTACTTCTGTCAGATTTGAAAATCCTTCAGAGCATACAAGGAACTGCCAGGAGTTGGGGTTGGGATTGACTCTAAGCTAACGAGTTTGGCTCTTTCTTTCTCTAATCAGGTACTTTACTATTCTGGCTGAAGACACAAATGTAAAGATGCTATCGTGGAACTCCTAGAAGGTTTATGTAAAACAGTCTGGCAAAAACTTAAATATAATGGAATATCAGTAAACACATAGGAAGAGACAATATCACATAGTAATCTATAAAGTTTAGGGATTAGTTCTGAAGCAACACTCCTAGAAATGGTTAATTTGTTAAGGCAGTGAAAGAAAGAAATGATCGCAGAAATGACAAGCCAGATAACTTGACTGCCATGAGTCAGTTCCAATTCTTGGCGACCCTACAGGGCAGGTTTCTGAGGCAGCAACACTTTCTGGGAGTAGAAAACCTCTTCCTTGCTCCCAAGGGGCAGCTGGAAGTTTTCAACTTCTGACCTTGCAATTAGCAGTCCATCACTAGGCCTGCAGGGCTCCAGAATGACCTCACGGGAAAAACAGAAATGACAGGAACTCTAACACACACACACACACACACACACACACACACACAAAAACCCTTATGTACCATTTAATATTGGCCTGAAGCACAATTTCAGTTTTACCTTTAATAAATATTAATTATATCATAATGAATATCAAGAGTTCTGCCAATAACACTCAAACTTATAAAGCGAGTCAAATGACTAGTCTGTGCATAAATAGTGTCCATATATCAAACTGTTTTTTCACATTCAGCCTTAACAGCAATTTAGTCACCAATTCCTACTACTAAGGCTCTAGACTTTGTCTGATTGCATTTATAAGTTCCTTAAAATTTAGGGAATTGTGAAGTAAAACTGCATACTCATTCTGGTATTTTTTGTCTTTTAGTACTCAGTGCTTCTAGTTAATTTTCTCTTTTCCATTTCAGGTTCACCCAGCCCAAACTGGTTTGAACCATTTGGCTGCTTAAGGAATTCTCCAAAGCAATAAAGTGGAATGTCAATTGAGCAATAAAGTGACACTGCTTATTCTTTTCAGTCCTCTACAGTTCAAGAAGTATTAATCTGGAGGAAATAAATGTGCAAAATTACATACTTTTAGCAAGCATGGCCAGGGAACCCTAGCAAATGGCTAGGTGCTCGACTACAATAGAAAGGATGGAATTTCAAGCCTACCCAGAGGCACCTCAGCAGACAGGTCTGGTGATTTCCTTCTGACAGGTCACTTGCTTGAAAACCTATGGAGCTCAGTTCTATTCTGTTCTCAGGGGGTTCTCACAATTCAGAATGGACTTGCTGGTAGCAAAAGCAAGCGTTACTTGAGTGTAAACCGTGGGCGTGGCTATATAAGCAAATTAGATTAATGCTATTGTCCAGTATGGGTCTTCAGGGCACAATGCTGAAAATATCTAACTACAAGAAATGAGAGATCTTCATAATTCAAGAGAAAGCTAGTCAGAAAGGTCTTTAAGATTATGTTTTCTAGTAAGGAGTTTCTATTGTGAATTTATCATAAAAACATTTTGTGATATTGACATTATTTCAACTATTTTTTTTGGGGGGGGGGCATCACTGCTCTCGGCGGTGGGAGTAGGAGGCCCAACCCCACTGCTGGAATTGAACCTCCGTCCCAGTGGGCCGCAGTCCTGCGCACAACCACTACGCCACCGGGACTCAGCCCCATTATTTCAAATTATTAACGAACTATTCTTTTGTTGTTGTGGTGGTGGTTGTTGTTTTGGGGGGCATAACTGCTCTCTAGTTAACGAACTATTCTTAACAAAATAAGATCTGTTTATGGAAGACAGTTTGGAGGGTACAGAAAAGCAAAACCACTAAGTCAGTCACATCGACCATTCAAAGGGTTCTCACAGATTTTTCATCTGTCCTGTGAGCGAGTTTGGTTTGGGGAATTTGGGGGGGCAGGTGGGTGTTGAAGCACTTAACATTACATTGCTTCAAAAACTACTGGGCTTAACTAAAATACATAATTTTTTCAAATAAAGAAAAGGTGTAACTTAAAAAGTTTTAGTTGTGATTTCTATAAGGGCTCTTTCAACTTAAAAGAACCAAAGAACTTTCTTGAGTTTACAGTACAAATAAAGGTGTTTAACCCCAAACTAAGACGCACTGTTCCGTAAAGCAAAGTGTTTGGAGGCAAAACAGTGCCAGTACATTACATCTGAAATAGGAGTATGTGGTTGGTCAAAAAACTAGGCAAAACAATGTCTGTATTTGCACAAAACACTGTTATTGAAATCTGAGGTCACCTGAATTTTATAAAAGGAAAGCTAAGAAGCTAAAATTAACCCCAAACCTTGTCAAGGAATTGTTGGACGTAGAATAAATAGGATTTTAGGGAGGCATAGCTTTGTCAAACGGCAAGAAAATATGTAGTCAACAACATTTCGAGTTAACATTGCCCATTACATATAAAGTGATCTGAATCGATTTGATTTAGTTACATTTCCTGGTCACCCGATGGGTTTCTGAGGAATGAAATCCCTTTCAGGGACTTCCCCTTTCAGGGAAGCCATTTGTCAATAATCCAATTTGGGCATCCCGCACTATCACGACTCTGCAAAACCATCTTCCCACACCTCCCCATTCAATTAAGGCTGTCGCATTATCGTCATCCCCTATTGAGGCTACCCACTGCTGTCCACTAGCGACCCTACAGGACAGAGTACAATTGCTCGCAGGGAAGCTGATCACGTTTTTCTCTGACGGAGCAGCAGGTCAGTTTGAAGCGCTGACCTTTTGGTTCGCAGCCGAGCGCTTAACCGCTGCGCCACCAGAGGCCGCCGCTCGGAAGCTAGCGTAGTCTCTTAACTGTTGTCTCTCGGCACCATACAATGCAAAGACGTGAACGAGGAAAGCTTGCTTTTATCCTTCCAGTCCCACCCCAAGTCACGTGAAAGCCTGCAGCACCTCTCTCCCGCAGGAATGGCAAAACCCGATGCATTACGGAGAAAGCACGCTCTCCCGTGACTCCGCAGCGAGGGCCATTTCAGTGACATTGCCTCCCACAAGCGCGTCTCGCGGGAGACGCCTTTAGCTCCGGGGGGTTTTTCCTATCTCCTCTCTCCCCAAGCCTGGTCGGGGGAGCAGAAGATTCGGAATCCCTGCCCCCAAAAATGGGCTTTAGGGAATGGACCCTCGCGACGAAGGCAACCCCCGAGGAACGACTAAAGCAACCCCACCCCAAACCTCAAGCAGAAAGCAGAATGGCCGCACTCATCCTCGACCCCAAAGCAGGTGGCCATGGCAACTCCTGCGTAGCAAGGTCTGCCTCGGTGGGGAAAGAGGATCGGAAGAACCGGACAAATAAACTGCTTGCCGGTGCAGAGTGACAGCGGGGGAGGGGGGGAGCCCCAGGCGAAGGAGACCGTCGTTCATAACCCCCCTTTTCTTTCCTTCCCACCCTTGTGCTATCCTTAGCAGTTGCCGGTTACCCGTCGCCACTCACCCGCCCGGGCGCGAGGTGCAGAGACCAGTACCGACCACCGACCCAGAGGCTCTGTCACTGCGGGAGGGGAAGTCTTCAGCTGCAGAGGGGGGCGGGTCTAGTCACTCACGTGACCTGCGGCCCCGCCCTGCCGCCGTCATTCGCGCGCTCTGCCATCCAGGAGCCTGTGTTATTTAAGACCGTGGGATTTAGGGGAGGGGGTGTGTGTGTGTGTGTAGGATTAAAAGGCAAAAAAAAAAAAAAAGTCATTAAGATTATGTTCTGCAGCGCAATGTAGGAGGCCTGGATGGCAAGGGTTAACGTGCATTGCCAAGGAAGTGACGTTCACGCCGCGATCTAGGGACCGGAAATGGCGATGGAGTTCCGTCCTTCTGGGGCCCGCCGGTAAAATCCCGAGTCGTAAGATTTGGCCCAATCATGTGATCTCGAAACTTGCGTGTTGGGTGGATGCCAACGTATCTGTCCGCTTGTTAATGACGTGCTTATCCTAAAAACTCATTTAACTAAGAGTCGCACGGACTTTAAGAAGAACTAAGTTGTTAAAACCTCTTTAGGAGACGAGAGCATTGGAAGGTCATTCTGGAGACGACCTACTGAAGAGAGGGTTGGGAAAGATCCTGAAGAGGGAGAAGACAGGCAGGAGTGGGAAAATGTGGACTTGACCGCCGGCGCAAGCATGCCGTGGCCCCTAGTAGTAGCGTAAAGAGTGGGAGGAGGAGAATGACGCGGGAGGGCGTAGCTCAGTGAGAAGATGGAGGGCCCGGGATGGGGGGGGGGGGGGGGGGGGGGGGGGGGGGGGGGGGGGGGGGGGGGGGGGGGGGGGGGGGGGGGGGGGGGGGGGGGGGGGGGGGGG
>PVJH01028497.1:0-27294 GCA_004026705.1 Nesogale talazaci
AGAGCATGGAGTTCATGAGGGAGTGCCAGGGATATATTTTGGGGCCAGGGTGTGGCACCCCATTGGATTCAACTCCTGGAGGTCAATAAATAGACCTTGAATTATTTACAGGTTTTTATTTTGTTATGATTTTGATTTTTTCACATATGTATTTATGAGATGGGTGCTTTATTTTGTTGCTGTTTTCATCTTTTTATTTTCTTTGGTTGCTTCATCTTAGAATGCCTGTTTTTTTCTAGTACATATTGTTATCTCTACAGGTCTATCTAGATAAGATAGGCTGGCTAAACAGAACATAACAGAACTGAGGCAAAAATAACAGAACTGATGATGCTAGAGGGGACACGGGAGATGGGGAGGAAGAGGAAATGAGGTGGTGTTGATGAACCCAGGGATAAGGAAGCAATAAGTGATTCAAAATCAGTGACAAGGTGGGTGTGAGAAGCCCGATAGGGATTGAGCAAGAGTAAAGCAACAGAAAGAAAATACTGAAACCCTAATGGAGGCTGGGCATGATAGTGTGACAAGAGGAAAGTAAAAGGAAATAGAAGAAAGAACTGGGGGGTAAAAGACATTTATAGAGGTCTAAATACAGGCATGTACTTAGGTGGATATATTTATATATGATGATGGGGAAATAGATCTATGTGCATACACTTATAAAGTTAGTATTACGATAGCAGATGGGCAATGGACCTCCACTCAAGTATTTTCTCAGTGCAAGAACACTTTGTTCTATTAAATTGGCATTCCATGATGCTCACCTTCCCGACACAATCACTGAAGACAAATGTGTGCATAAGCAAAAGTGGTGAAGAAAGGTGATGGTGCCCAGCTACCAAAAGATGTAACATCTGGGTCTTAAAGACTTGAAAGTAAACAAGCAGCCATCTAACTCAGAAGCAACAAAGCCCACATGGAAGATGCACACCAGCTTGTGTGACTGCGAGGTGTCAAAGGGATGAGTAATCAGGCCTCAAGAACTAAAAATCATATCATTGCATGCCCACCTTCCTGATATGATCACTGACAAAAAATAGGTGCATAAGCAAATGTGGTGACGTAAGCTGATGGTGCCTGGCTATCAAAAGATATAACATCTGGGGTCTTAAAGGCTTGAAAGTGAACTCCATACTCCAACTCAGAAGCAACAAAGCCCACATGGAAGAAGCACACCAGCCTGTGCGATGATGTCAAACGTGTCAAAGGGGTTGGGTATCAGACATCAAAGGACTAAAAATCATATCATTGTAAATGAAGGGGAGCATAGATTGGGCATCCAAAGTCCATCAATAGGTAAAGCGACAGCCCCTTACAGAGTGGTAATAAGAAGGAGACGAGCCAGTCAAAGTACAGTATAGCAGCAATGAAATATGCAACTTTCCTCTAGTTCTTAAATGCTTCCTCCCACCCACTATCATGATCCCAATTTTACTTGACAAATCCATCTAGACCAGAGGATGTACACTGGTGCCAGAAGTGGATAATTCAGGACAGATGATCCTTTCAGGACCAGAGGTGAGAGTGGTGATCCCAAGAGGGTGAGGGAAGGTGGAGTAGAAAGGGGGAACCAATTGTAAGATCTACATATTACCTCCTCTCTGGGGTACAGACTAGGGGGAAGTGAATGAAGGGACACATCAGACAGTGTACAATGACAAAATGATGACGAATTGTAATTTGTTAAGGGGTCCTGGGGGAGGAGTAGTAGAGAGGGAGGGAAAATATGAGGAGCTGGTACTGGAGGCCTAGGTAGAAAGAGGATGTTTTGAGAATGATGATGGCAAAAACTGTGCAAATGTGGTCTGCATACAAATGATGCATGTTTTGATCGTGATAGGAATTGTATGAGCCCCAATAAAATGATCTATTAATTAATTAATTAATTAATTTTAAAAAGAAGTAAAATCTGGATGGGGAACTGAAAAGTACTATCCATCTCTGGCTTATGGTCTCTGTGTTACACAGTGTTGTCTAGAGAAATAAAACCAGTGATACTCATGTATATATAAGAAAGAGCTTTATATCAAGAAAGATATCTTAGCCCAGTCCAAGCCAAGTCCATGGGTCCAATTCTAGACAGAGTTCTCCTCAGACTCATGGAACTACAGGCTAATGAGAAAGAAAGGTGAAGCAGGCAGCAGGAGATCACAGGCCCATGGGTATAGAGTCTTGTGGATTGAAGGTGGCTTCAAAGGGAACAGAGTGGCACTGACAACTCTCAAGGTCAGGCAGTCCACATGAAGTCAAGCCTGGTGGAAGGCACGAGTCCCATCAAACAGGGAGGTACCAGGGCAAGGAGACAGCAGTTCTCAATGTCTCTCCATCTTACACAAAAGGCCACACCCGAGGACGGACCATCAGGCTACCACATGATTGACAGTTTGGGCTCAGGTCCTACCTCCACATAAGTACTATCAAGGTGACATAAAATCTAACTGCCACTGTCCTTACAGCTGTTTCCAGTCCAACATTCCAGGCCACAGATTTTTAAATATTACTGGGACAGGGATTATTGCACGCCTGATTATGGTGAGTCAAGCTACTATATAATATGGAACTTAGTCTTGACTCAATCTGAATGTGCTCTAGACATAAATATTTCTCACTTGCTCTAGGACAAAAACTTCTTCATTGGCTTATTAAATACAAATATGTAATAAAAATTTCTTCATTAACTTTTCTTTTTTGTTCTTTATTTTTATTTTAATTTCTATATTATTATTTCTTCTATCTGTTTCATCTTGTTTTTGTCTTTATTGTTTTTGTTAGAGTGCCCAATTTATGAAGCACAAAAGGAGTGGAGGCTTAGAAACAATAACTGATGCAGTGGTTTATCAGAGACAGGGGGTGGGGAGGTAGAGAATTGGGGAGCAAGCAATGAATGGGGGGGGCAATAAGCACTAGAACTGATTATGATGATGTATATACAACTCTTTTTAAAAGGGACTTAAGTATGGAAGTGCTCAATATATGAATTTTATGTCAAGAGAACTACTCAAAAAAGAAACCGAAGTTGACCAATGGCTACTATGGGTGAAAGGGGAAATACATTTATGTTAATAGTGATAGAAGAATGTGAAAAAGTTATTAATGTTATTTATGTTATGAAGTTATTTATGTTAATAGTGATAGAAGAATGTGAAAAAATTATTAATAATGGTTGTATCATAGGAAGAGTATAATCAATAGTATTGAATTATATATATGGAAATTGTTGAACTGGAGAATATTTTTGCTGTGTATATTTTTGCCATGATTAGAATATATGCTTAAAGTAAAAAGGAGAATGAAACTGAAATGGACTTGGAGCCTTGTGACAAGCAAGTTCACTTCAGACAGTATCAACCAAAAAGAATATACATATATTTATTAAAAACAAGGAAACAAGAAATTGTTCTTTAATTGATTGTGGCAATGATTATATAACTCTTCTTGATATAGGGGGACCATTGAGTTATATGCTCTGTGGATGAAGTGCCAATGAAACTATTATATAAATAAATATCACTGGACATAAAAATAGCCTCAAACTCTTGATAAAAATAGTAATTAGTTGGCCCTAGCTCTTGAAATTCCAATTCAGGAGGTACAATGATGAGAAGAATACATGGAGTCACTGTACCAAAAAGAGCTTGTCTACATTCCATCATTTCAGGAGGAAGCACATGAGCAAGAGGAAGAAGTAGAAGCTGCACTGAAAGCATTAGCCAAAAAGAAGTTTCTAGGAATTGATGGAGGACCAATTGAAATGTTTCAACAAGCTGATGAAGCACTGAAAGCGCTCACTCATCTATGCTAGAAAATTTGGAAGAGAGTTATTTATCCAGCTGACTAGAAAAGACCCACATTTGTACCCATTCCACAGAAAAGTGATCCAACATAATGCTCATAATTATAGAACAATATCACTGATGTCACATGCCAGTAAAATGTTGCTGAAGATGATACGACAATGGTTGCAGCAGTACATCAACAGGGATCTGCCAGGGGTTCCGGCTGGACTCAGAGGGGAACAGGAACAAGAGGCCCATTGCTGATATCAGATGGATCTTGGTTCAAAGCAGAGAGTACCCAAAATATGTTTCCTTGTTTTTTATTGACTATGCAAAGGCATTTGACTGTGTGGATCATAACAAAGTATGGATAGCTAACTCGAGAACCCCTGACAGCAGCAGCAGCTGCTCTTCCTCTGTATTTTGGTCATGGCATCCGATTTGTGGCAGGGTAGGAGAAACACTCTTCTTCCACTCTAGTTCAGGGTCAGGGTGAAGGTAGGGAGGGATGGGAGGATGTTGAGCTGGGATTCAGCAATGTGCTTGCATCTGATCCAGCAAATCAGAACATGCCTTTCTTCTTAATCGAGAATTATAAGTAGCCTAGTGGGAACCAGCACCAGAATGTTTTCAGAAATGATTGGAAGTGAGAAGCCCTCTTGTCGTTGCAGCCAGCTTCCACGCTAGCTTAGAACTACCAGTGACCATGATTGCCCCCGCAAAGAAAGTCTGGCTGAAATAAAACCAAAACAAAACAGAACGGGTGGGGAAAGGGGGGGGGGGAGACATACCTGCCAAAACTACCAGGCTGACTGTTCATACAACAACTGGTAGAACTCCAGAGGCTCTGATCCTTGGTCACCTTTCAGGTGTGGAAATGAACTCACCCCCGGGAGTCAATTTACAGTTAAACAATTGTCAGATCTAGGAGACTGATGGCATTAGGGAGGTATGCGCATCTTAAAGTAGCCAACCAATAGAGATCAAAAGAAAATTTTCCGAAGAGTCAGGGGCAATAAAGGGGATGGAAGCAGGATACAGGAAGGAAATGGAATAAGTGATATCACACTGAAGGGATTACAAACAAGGAGGTGAAACAAAATGTGTATAAGATGTTTAACGGAAAACTGATCTAATATATAAACCTTCACCCAAGCCACACTAAAATGTTGTTGTTTTGCTTAACTTTTTTAAAAACAAGAAGATTCTGTTTGATTGTTTGGGACCTTGAATGGATAACAATTAATCACAACTGCTAAATATTTCCCCTACAGGAATCTCTTTTGTTTATCTTTCTTTCTCTTCCTGTTAGGGAATTGTTTTGCAGTTGGAGGTTTTCAATAAATATTGACTAACTTGTTTGCAAAGCAAGAGCATTTTTCAAATTCATTATTGCAATGCTTTGGTGCTTCATTCAGAAATCCTTGCATAACATTCAATGGGAGGGGATTTTGTTGTTTGTTTTTACAATTAACAGAAGCAACCGAAAACATTTTGCATACCTATTAGACATCAGAGGTAGACACTATTTATAAAGACCATTCTTCTCATCTAACCCACCAAATAATGATCAACCTTGCTACCAAACACCATTCATCTGGATGGATGAGTCACAGTCAGATTGTCTAGTTACAGCTTAAAATGAAAGGGAAAAAAAGTCACAGAGAACTCTCAGTTCCTTTGCTTCTGTATTGTATTCCAGATCTGAAAAGGTCTCACTTAATCTTTGTGCCTACATCTGTGCAAGTTGATTAAAATAAGGTATTTCACTAAGCAGGTAGAGATGAGGCTTTCCTCTTTGTTCCTGTAGGTTTCTAAAAATTAAAAGGGTGGCTTCCAGTGAACAATTCTTTATTCTTTTAACATGCTGCCATCATGTGGTTGCTTTGTTCATTCACATACAAATGTCTCAAAGTCAACAATGTGACTCCTTTCTCAGTAAGATATTAGCAAGAAAGCCCCCAAATAAAATGAAGAGACATAAGGTGTATCCTTGCCTTTGTTCTAGAACACACTGGAGTGGAAACATGCATAAATCATGAAAATGAAAAATTGCATGGTGGAATGTAGTAAAAATCTCAGAAGAGACTATTCAAAGGACACCCAGAGGACTGAGT
Organism: Nesogale talazaci; assembly: GCA_004026705.1. Classification (NCBI taxonomy): domain Eukaryota; kingdom Metazoa; phylum Chordata; class Mammalia; order Afrosoricida; family Tenrecidae; genus Nesogale; species Nesogale talazaci. The sequence continues at coordinate 5,894 of PVJH01028497.1, forward strand.
CCAATATACTAGAGTCCATTCTATTTCAGAAATTTCAGAAAGCATACATCATAAAAGCTATTATTATTATTTGCTTTGTAGGGTATTATTTAGGCAGTTATTACATTACTGCCTTGCAACATCTCCATAATCATCTTCACTTCAATGCTGAGTTGCTTGAGACCAACAGAATTTACCATACGTCTCACAAAAGTGAGGCTTTTTCTTCATAGTTACATGTAATAAAAATAACTTGGATTTATAAAGTTTTCTATCATTGACTCATCTGTCAACTTGCCACACTGTGTTGGATCGGTATGTGGTATCATTATGATCATGGAAGCAATGTCACTGGTTTTTTCAACTGCCAGCAGGGCCACCTGTGTGCAGGTTTCAGGAGAATTTTCACATAAAGATAGGGAAGAAAGACCTGGTGATGTGTTTTGGAAAATTAATCAATGAAAGTCTTATGGATCATAACTGGATGTGATCTGACTGTCCTGCTTTGATCATGTCATCAGAAGAAATCAATTGCTATAGGAGGCTGTTCGGTGAAACTGTTGTTCTTCGGTGCCACCAAGACTCTGTTGTTGCTGTTAGTTGAAGTGGACACCCACCCGCTACGGACAAGAGTGAGCCTGTGCAAAATGGATTGGCCTACTCATTACAACAATGGACTTGAACATTCTGACAATTGAGAAGATGACACAGCACCAGGCACAAAGTCACCAAGAGTTGGAGTTCACTCAGCTGCAGTTCAAAACACAGGGTTCGCCTTATTCCCCTTTCTTGCATTTTTTTGACCATTATTCCTTTACCAAACCATGGATTAGAGAAGAGTCTACAAATATATACTAACTCAAGTGCATTTCTTTCCTGTGTCTTGCTCTACACAAAGATGCTTGACACTATGGTTTAATCTAATTAGATTAGCTCATGTGAAAACTAGTCATGAGTTTTGGAACATTGTATGAGTTCCTATCATTTAAATTATACCCAGGACAGATAATAGAATTCAGTCTATAATAGAACTAATGGCCCCAAGGGTTTCCAAAAAAAAAATTTACCACCTGGAAAGAAAATTGGAGACATTGAACTTCTTTAAATTAAAAAACAAATAGAGCAAGTCCTTACTTAGCACATTCTGCTTATGCTTCATGACAAATTCTTCTTTGAGAATGTTACAACCACAAGTTGCTTATTAAGAGTTGTTCTGCAGTCTGTCCACATTTGGGAAAACCATGATCTTAGATGCCTAACCTTCTGAGCCATTTTCTTCCTAAACCAGAAGCCATTTCACTTAGGAGGGTTCTTGGCAATCCCCTTTCCTTCTCTGCTGTTTGCAAAGATTATTAAGATCAGCAAAAGATTAGATGGGATAAAGGAAGTTACATTAACTTTCTCATAGCATGTGAGTTGATCCCAACTCATTGAGAGCCTATGGGACTGAGGAGAACAGACCGGACCATCTCACCTATAGCAGAGGGTGGTATTGAACGGGATCACAGAATAACGACAATGCCACCAGGGCTTCCAACTTTGGGGGCATGCATATTTTTGTGACTAGTTCTCTTCCAACTATTTTAATTTTAAAGATAATAATATTCATTGTCATTTTCATCTAGAATACATAGTTAAATAATTGTTGAGAAAAAGTAAAATGAGGCTGAGCCCCGGGGGCACAGTGGTTGTGCACAGGACTGCAGTCCGCTGGGTTGGAGGTTCAAATCCAGGAGCAAGGCTGGTCCTCCAACTCTGACCACCAGAGGGCAGCGATGCCCCCCAAAAAACAAACCAAAAAACCCAAAAAAGTAAAATGATGAAAAAAGAGGTATAATTAAATAGTCAACATTTCTGTTCTTAACTGACATGAAGTTGGTTTTCACTATTAATGACCCTATGCACTATAAAATGAGACATCCCCCAGTCCTGTACAGTCATTCTTAGGGTTGAGTCCATCGTCGCGGCCACTCTGTCAACCCATCTTGTTGAAGATCTTTCTCTTTTTTAGTATGCTAGTGACACGGCTAGTGTTGGGCCGCTAATTGCAAGGTCACCAGTTTGAAACCATAACATGATCTGCAGGGAAGAGAAGGCATTCTACTCATAAAAGATTGGAAACCCACAGGGACAACTCTACCCTGTCCTTGGGGAGGGGGGACTATAGGCAAAGTAGAAGGTTAAAAATCAGTACTTCAAGGCATAGATTTGGCTTTGGAAGTTATTCCTCCAACCACATCCTCTTCTTTCCCTGTGCCAGACAAATACTAACCAAAGGATGTGGGGAAGACCAATTGTTCTCCACCTTAGCCCTTGATAATTCAGGCCAAGAGAAGGTATAGAATATCAGTCTTTATAATTCTAGAGTAGTGGTCTTCTTAAAACCTCTGTGCAAATGTTAACACATGCAGTTGCTAACACCAGGGTGGATATTTCAAATACAACCAGGAGTGCCTCCAAAAAAAGACCTGGTAATCTATTTTAAAATATCTAAAAACGCATAGTTCTACTCTGACATCAATGAGTAATAATTGCCTGGAAGACAACAGATGGGACCAGGCAGGGTGGAAGTGGGGGAACAGTGAGAAATTTTCACCTTCAACAACAGGTTCTCCATGTTTTATGATATAAAATCAGTTCTGAAGATGTCTGCTGCTGGCTTCCATGTTCTTATTAGATGTCATTGAGTTGGTTTGACAAAATACCACATGGTCCTGGACAAGCCTCACAACTATTATGTTTGAGCCCATTGTGTTAGCCACTGTATCAATGCAACTCACTGAGAGTCTTTCTCTTTTTTCATTAGCCCTCTCATTTACCAAGCTTGATGTCCTTTTCTAGGCATTGGTCTTTGCTGATAACATTTCAAAAGTATGTGAGGCAAAAATAATGCCATTTTTGGTTCTAAGAAGCATTCTGGCTATCTGACCTCCAAGATAGATTTGTTTGTTCTTTTGGTAGTCCATGATGCTTTCAACATTCTTCAACAAGAGCATGACTTCAATGTATCAACTCTTCTTTGGACTTCCTTATTCATCACCTACTTTTCAACTGTGTGTGAAGTGATTTAAAATGCACTGACTTGAGTAAGACACACCTTAGCTCTCCGAGCACCATCTTTGCTCTTGAACACTTTAAATAGATCTTGCACAGTGGATTTATTGAAGGCAATATGCTAACTGATTTTTTGGTTAATGTTCTCATGAGCATTAATTGTGGATTCAAGTAAAATGAAATCCTTGACAATCACAATATTTTCTCTGTTTATCGTGATGCCTATTTTTACAGTTGTCATGATTTTTGTTTTCTTTATATTAAAATGTTATCCATACTAGAAGATGCTTGATCTTCAAAAGGAAGTCCTTCAAGTCTTCCTTGCTTCCAGCAAACAAATTGTGTCACCTCTGCATATTGAAGATTCTTAATGAGGCTTTCTTCCACCTGATACCATATTTAGTCCAGCTTCTCAGATTATTTGCTCATAATACAAATTTAATAAGTATGATGAAAGGTTACAACTTCAGCACATACCTTTTCTGATTTTAAACCATGCAGTATCCTCTTGTTCTATAAAATGACTGTCTTTTGGTCCATGTACAGGTTCTGCATAAGCATAGTCAAATATTCTGGAATTCCCATTCTTCACAATGTTACCTATAGTTTGTTATGATCCAAACATCTATAATATTCCTATTGGTAGCACATAAGTACATGGACACCTGTCCCAGACCACAGACCAAACATGGCCACAAACTAAACATTACCAAATCTAATGTTCTGGATCCAAAGAAGCAGGAGATGCTCCCAGATCCATCCTTAAGAAGGGAACAGTAGCCACATTCAATTCATGAGTAGCAAGGGCTACCAGGTTAGCAGCAGCACCCAGGATCAATTATCACTAGTGATTAAGTCACCAGGGATAGGTCTCGTCCATGGTAATGATTTAATGATGCTGCAACATGATCCTGAATGTTATTCATGGCTCAGTATCTTAGTTACGAGGAGTACTGCTTAGATTTTCATTTGTGTTTCAATCAGCCATCGTTTCTAATGCTTCTACTTGGAGTTCTGACTAATTTATATTTTGGCAAATATTGAAATGTCTATTTTGCTTTTATATTAAGAGGAAGTTCTTACAAAATGGTGTTCAATAGATAGAAATATTACATGAATAGTTAAAAGAGATAGGCAAATAGGTAAGAGGCAGGCAGACAGATCTTTATTTTAAAATGTCTCTGTTTTGTAGGTTAAGATGAAAAAAATTCTGTCTTGATTTTTGATCACTGCTTAACTTTGACATTTACAGTATGAACAAAATCTGTGTCAAATGAATCGAGTACATGTCCAAGTTGTGTACTCAAATAATACTGCATAGACTAAGTCAATATGGAAGAAGCACAGCAGCATGTTGTGCTTTTTAAATTTTTTAAAATAAAATACAAATCAGGCAGAAAGAATGATAATAAAGTCTAAATTCTGAACACCTTGTTTGTAGAAGGCTTCAGATGATCATGAAAGGCCAAATTTCTTTTGCAGAGTGCAGATTAAGCCAGGATGAATCCCTTTTGCCTATGGACCAGAGATGGGACAGACCTTGTTATGAGACAGAATCCATTGGAGGGTGTATTACTGCAATTGTAGTTAGGTCAAAATGCGGCATCTTGGCAGTGAGCTTTCTCTTCACCCAATGTATAATTGCTCTTGTTTTTAAATATTTTCTAGCTTGTCTTAAATTGAGATTTTTCTTTGTTTCATTGTGTCATTGTTGATGGACTATTTGTATTAGGTCTTGATTTTGTATGACTTTTGTATATAAAACCCAGATTAGGTAAATTTATAGAGGTAGCTGGATCAATAGATTCAAAGGAACATGACAGGGGAGGCTGGCAGGGAATAGGGAGCTAAAAACAAGGAGTGGAAGGAAGAAGGAATGTACTGAAATGAATTGTAGTGTTGGTTGAATGTATTTTATTGAAGTAATTGAACTATGGTGTGATATATGAATTGGATGTCTGTTAAATTGTTATAAGTAGACAATTATAAAATTTTGAAAGGCAAATGATACTAATTGCTAGATAATAAAAAATGTAAAAGTACATTTTCTGTAAACACATGAAAATATGGTTAACCCACCCATAGACAGAGGAACAACTAGAGAATTAAAATCAATAATGAGGACATAGAGATCCTGAAGGTATGGGAACAGCAACAATCTACCTGAGAGGAATTATTAAGAGGCAGAAGAATGGCAAGCATGATGATGGGATGGGAAAAAGGTAAAAGAAAACAGAGGAAACATCTAGGAAGCAAAGCTATGGATAGAGAAATAGACATACATGCGTACATATATAAATACATTAATTCATAAAATAGAGGTGTTAGCCTATGTACAAATATTTATATGGCAATACACCAGGATAGTGAATGAACTTTGGGCCTCTGCTCAATCCCTGCCTCAACACAAGAACACTTTGTTCTAACAACCTGGAATTCTGTGATGCTGATCCTCCCAACAAGATCACTGAAGACAAAATGGGTCCTAAAGAAAATGTGGTGGAGAAAGTTGATGGTGCCCAACTATCAAAAGATATAGCAAAAAAATATGGGGTCTTAAAGGCTTGAAATTAAACAAGCAGTCATTTAACAGAGAAACAACAAGCCCACATGGAAGAAGTGCACCAGTCTGTGGAATCATGAGGTGTTGATGGGATCAAGTAAAAGGTATCGGAAGACCCAACAGATACAAACAAGCAAAAAATACATATTGTTGTGAACAAGTCAGGATCAGAGCAGAGACCCAGAACCCATCTGTAGACAATAGGACATCCCCTCATAGAAGGATCACAAGGAAGGGATGAGTCAACCAGGGTGCTGACTAGCACTGATGAAACACTCAACATTCCTCTGGTTCCTTGGGGCTTCTTCACAGCCTCCCCCACCCCACTATCATGACCCCATTACTGCCTTTCAGTTCTGTCTAGACCTTAGCATGTATCTAGGTACAGATAAAAGATAAGAGCTCGAGACTTATGGAATCCAGGAACAGGAATGGGAATAGCAATACCAAGAGGGTAGGGGGAAGGTAGAAAGAGGAAGGAAGGAAGGGGAAAATTGACACAGAACCACCACTACCATCACCACTACCACCACCCCGCCTCCAGGAGGATGAACAACAGAAACCATTAGGGAAGGAAGACATAGGTCAGTGAAAGATATGAATATAATAATCATTCATAATTTATCAAGGCGTCAAGAGGAGTAGAGGAGGGGGAAAAAGAAGAACTGGTACCAAGGGCTCAAATAGAAAGCAAATGTTTAGGAAAAAATCAAGGCAACATATGTACAAATATTTTCGATGGATGTATGGATTGTTATAAGAACTGTAAGAGCCAATTAAAGTAATTTTTAATTTAAAAATATATAAGAAAAAAATATATATATATAAGAATGCACTCAAAACACAGTGATACACTATTTTTTACCTGCAACATTGGCAGTACTCCAAAAGTTTGATAACAATGTGCTGTGTTTAAATGAGCCAGTGAAACATACCCTTTCATATGTTGCTGGTGGAAACATAATTATGGACAACAATTATTTAGAGGACTTTTAGATGTAGCCATAGCATAACATATGCATCTGACTTTGATCTGGCAATTCTATTTCTAGGAATTATCTTACAGATTTTTATACACATATACACCATGAAAGTGAAAGAATATTAGTTTCAACCACAGTATGGACCTCATTAAGTCAACTATCGAACATCTAAACCAGGTGTCCTCAAACTACGGCCTGCAGGTCACATTTGGCCCGCCGAAGTCATTTATCTGACCGCTGGGTATTTTTGCAGCCACTGCCTGTCCTGCTTAGCACCTGACTCATCCCGGGCCAGCAGTGAATTTGTTCATAGCTTTTGTTTTGTTTTTTTTAAACTATAGTCCAGCCCTTCAATGGTCTGAGGGACAGTGAACTGGCCCCATGTTTAAAAAGTTTGAGGACCCTGAATAGAATCCTATGAAACTATAGTAAACCAGGAAGTTCTCCAAATACTGGCACAGTGTTCATGGCAAAGGCTTATTGGTAAGTGATTACAAAAATGCCCCTCTATTTACCTACACCATGTTACATTATAACAGCCATTCCTGTCTTTGTATTTACAAAGGAGAAAATTATGACTATATTTGTGACTATATGCTTATGTTTTGTAGAATATCCTTGGAAGGTCCCATAAAAAATACAAATACAAGGCTGAGCCCTGGTGGCGTAGTGGTTGTGCGCGGGACTGTAGCCCACTGGGATGGAGGTTCAATTCCATCTCACAGGAACAAGGCTGGGCCTCCTACTCCCACCACCAGAAGGCAGTGATGCCTAAAAAAATAAAACAAATAAAATAAATAAAAAATATATAAAAAACTAAAAAAAAATACAAATACAGCCAATAATTGCTTCTGAGAAGAACATCAGGTGTTAGGTGAATAGGTAGAGTAGACTTTATACCTGATCTGTACTTTTGAATTTTATAAGGTATTTCTGTATTATCAAATTTTAAAATATGAACAACTAATAAAACACAATAACTCACATGTTTATTTGTAAGGATGTAGTGAATCATTTTTACTTAACTGAAAAGAAGCAAATATGCAAGTCTTCTCAAAACCATAGAAGTGAATTTTCAATACTCGAGTCCTTCATCGGGAACTGAATGCAGGCAGGCAATGTGTATAAATGTGTTTTTCATTAAATAACTGAAGTCTTTTGCTTTTGTTGATCTAATATGACATACATTTTGTCCTTTGCCCCTAATCTGTCACTTTATGCAGGGGTGGGGGTTGTCTAAAGTGTAAGAACACAGCTGGCATATGATCAGGGAAGGAAAGAAAAGGTTACAGATGAAAGACGGAGAACCCAAAGCCAAGGTTCACAGCTGTGATTGCCTCAAGCTCTCTCTGTAACCTTGGCAGAGATGGATGCGCACCAACCATGATGTTCTTCTCCAGGGATTGGTCTCTCCTGACAATATCTTCACAGTGAATAAAACAAATCACACCATCCTTGCCTCTAAGGAGCATTCTGACTATACTTCTTCCAGAATAGATTTGTTTATTCTTTTAACTATTCTTAATAACTTCAATATTCTTCGTAAGCACCATAATTCAAATATATCAGTTCTTATTTGGTCTTCCTTCTTCAATGTTCAATTTTCATGGACAAATGAGGCTATTAAAAATACCATGGACCTAATAGTCCTGTGGTGAGGATTTCTGGTCTTGATTACATTCTTTTGATTCATAATAGTTGTTATGAAGCCTGCAATCCTTGATCTTCATCAGCAAGTGCTTCGAGTCCAAGGTTGTGTCCTCTGCATATTTTGGGTCATGAATATACCTTTCTCCCATCCGGATGCCACATTCTTTTTCTTAGAAACCAGATTCCCTGATGATTAGCTCAACCTACAGTCTGAATAAGCATGATGAGAGGATACAACCCTGTTGCAGGCCTTTCCTGATTTGAAACCATGCAGTATTCCCTTGTGCTTTTTGCACAACTGCCTCTTGATCCACTTTGCATGTGAGCACAATGACGTGTTCTGGAATTCCCATACTTCTCAAGACTGTCATAGGATTAAAATAATAACCAGTGTCCTCTAACCCACAGCCCTGTGTTTTTATAATATACCACTTTTATTTCCTTCACTGAAATGATTCTTTCACACACTCACTTCTTTCATATTTAGTCTGATAAGAAAGAGGACTATTACACAAACACATGCACAAACAGTTGAGCAGATGTGACTGCTTGATCTTGTTCTGTTAGTTGCAGACTTACCTCAGTGTGGAGGAAGGGAAGTCAGCCTTAATTGGATTAAGGTTGTTTCTAGCCACACGCTTTTGAATGTAAATGTGAGTAATGTACTCAGTTTAATTAAAAGGACAGCTAGTACCAAGGATGGAGGAATAATGGTCTTAACTCTCATCAACTCTAGGGCCAAAAGAGAAGCTTGGATAGTTTGCATATGAAATGGCAAGTTGAGAACCGAAATGTTGTCTATGCTGTGTGATTTTTGCATGTAGCAGGAGAAAATCGAAAAGGAATCCTTTAAATTCCTGATGTTCAATCTGAAAAGCTTTTAGAAGAATGGCAAGATGTGATTTAACCAAAAAAATGTTTTATAAAGGCCAAGACACTAGGCTAAAAATATTTACTTATAATTGAAAACTTACCATTTGAAGCCTAGGGCCATAGAGAAGTTATGTTTTCTTCCATTGCTTATACGATATTTGAAGTACCATGCCCCATGATAGACACCATGAAAGACTGAAGAAAATAAAGCTATTCAATAAACAGTAGTTAGACTGGCAAAAAACTATGAAAGCCTAGTGCAGAGGAAAGACAACTTCAAGAGAACTTGATTACTCTCTTCAAATATTTGAGGAGCAAATAGATAGGGTTATTATGTATAGCTGTGGGAGCAGAATCAGGACTCATGCGGAGAGGCTGTTGGAAACAGGACTGTGTGGAGCGGGGTAAGGGCACTCAGCAACAAGGGCAGGGCAGGGCAGGCTGTGGAGGAAATCAGGAACGGATTTTGTGGCAAGGTGAAGAGCCTTCTAAGCACATAGTCCAATTCAGAGCAGGCAGGGGGCCTTATAGAATGATATTTTTTCAAGTTCAGAATAGCTTTCTTTAATCCCACTAGGGAAGAAGTTTTGCCATATAGATCATATGCTCTTTAATAAAGAGGAATAGTGAGAGAATGGGGCACTTCAATGAATGGAGTAAATCTGTTGCAAACGTCCTCTTTAAAAATGTTTTAAAGTGTTTAAGAGGGTCACGGAGAAGACTGGGGCGCTTCTGACCCAAGTCACGGCACGTTCCCTCGCCTTCTATGCGGGTGAAGGTGACCCATAAGTAAGGAAGACTGAAACAGAACAGATGCATTTGAATTTTGATTTTAGTGAAGAATATTGAATCTATCAAGGATTGTCAGATGAATGAGCAAATTTGTCTTAAATGAAATATGGCAGAGGGTTCCTTAGAATGGAAGATGGTGAGCCTTTACAGTCTCACATGCTTTAGAAATGTTCTCAGGAAGAACAGGTCCCTAGAGAAAGAAGTCATGCTTGGTAAAGTGGGTGGTTAGTCCAAATGAGGAAAAGCCTTGACCAGACAGATTGACACGGTGACTGCAACAAAGCAACCAAACAATGGAGATGTGTTCAAAGTGCATTGCACATTGAAAAATTATATTCTTTAGTCACGATGGAAATTTTTTTCTTAATTTCATAGACTTGAGGTATATTTGATTACATGGACAGCAATCCATCCTTGAAACTATTCTGTCAAAATAATATAAGAAAAAGAGCTATGTACAACAGCAAACCTAATGCAATCTCAGACTTACACAGAATAAAGTAACATGGTACCTCATAACAATGTGAATGGTGGACGTATTCGGCATTGTTCACAGCATTACATATATCTGCATAGTTGTGAAGATACGGCATACAAAAGAATATTATGTTTTAAAATGAAAGCAGTCTAAAGGCCAGAAACTCTCGGCTGATGTTACTCAGTAGAATTCACAGGTGCTCCACACAAAAGCAAGGTTCTTCTTTTTCTTTTTCTTTTCTTTTTTTAGATATTTACTGGGAAATCTTACAATTCTTGTTACATATATCAGTTGTATCCAACATATTAGAACATATATTCCATCATTCTTTTCTAGACATTTACTTTCAATTGAGCCCTTATAAAGTGACGAGATTTTAAGCCGGACACCATTGACCTGAGGAGAGGGGAGGTCTTGATTAAAAATTTGGTCTATATGGAGCAACAAAAATTTTCATAGAACACAAAAATAGTATTGTAATATATTTATTTTAATTTTAAAATGCCACGGGACCTTGTCAATTTGTTAAAAAACAGGGTGTCTGGTCACCTTACCTTAGAATCAACTCCTTTTTTTTTCCCTCCCTCCCCCACCCTCAACCCTCATGGTCCCCTAATAGATTACAGATTGTTAATTATTTTCAAATCTCACACCAACCACTATCTTCCTTCCCCTCTAGCTTCTGTTGTTCTTCCCCCTAGATTGGGGGAGGGGGGTCTGGTTATGTGCCATTCATTACAATAAGTGTCTCCCACCCACTTCCCCTACCCTTTTAGTATCCCTATTCCCATTCCTGTTTCTGGGTTCTATGTGTAATGAGTTTTATCTCTTGCCTATACCTATGAACATGCTTCCATCTGGTCCAGAGCAGGAAGCAGCCCTGGGTTCATGACAGTGGGGAGTGAGAAATTTCCAAGGGATCAGAGGTATATTGTGTGATGGGCTCATACCTTCCCTGAGATCGCTGTGTGGGGAAATCACCAATGCATTTTTGTTTTTTTTTACTGTTTGTTGTGAATTTTCTGATGCCCTTTGCCCCTTCTGAATGACACCTCACAATCACTGGGATTGGTGTGCTTCTTCCATGTAGGTGTGATGATTCATTGTTGGATGGCTGCTTGTTTAACTTTAAGTCTTTAAGACCCCAGTCACTATATCTTTCAATAGTCGGGCACCATCCTCTATCTTCACCATATCTGCTTATGCATGCAATTTATCTTCAGCAATCATGGTTGGGGTGGGGTGAGGGGCAGTGAGCATCACAGAATGCAAATTTGTTAGAACAAAGTGTTCTATTATTGAGGGAAGGTAGGAGCTGAGACTCAAGGCACATCTGCAACCTCAGTGTATTGTCTTATAAATATATGTAGAGGTCAATACCTCTATTGTTATGGATTAATGTATTTGCATAAGTGCACCCTGTGGCGGTCACATATTCGTTATGCCAATTTCATGATTGGGATGTAGGACTGGAGTCAAGCATGTTAATCTGGAGATAGACATTGAGGAGCCTATGAGGCCTCTGTGTGGGCATGACTTTCTCCTGAGACTTCTGGGAAATTTCATGATATTTCCCTCATGGAGAAGAGAAGTCATCTCCCCAGTTGTTGGGAGTTAGTCTCTGGACTAACAAACTATGGATAAGACAAGATGGCAGCATCCGAGAAGCTGGAGAAGCTGCAGGAGAAGCCACACGGCCTTATCCTGATGCAACCAGACCTCTGAAGCTGGAGAAGCCACATGGAGACCCCTGCCAACGTTGAGTTGCTTCTACCACAACTGGATGCTGTTGACAGACCCTGAACCCTGGAAGCGAGGAGCCATGGGGAGACTGCCATCAGCGCTAGGATTCTGCACCCACTGACCTATGACTTCATGAGTTGGAAGGAGACTTTTTAGACTGGCATCGGGCATATGGGCTAATATAGAACTTATGACTTTAAACTCGACTGGGTTGGAATGCTTTCTCAATGCTGCATTCCTCTTGTACATAAACCTTTCCCTTATATCCATATGTGTGCCTATGAATTTGTTTCTCTAGTCCATCTGGACTAACACACACACCTCTGCCAATCTCCGATCCATGTCTTTGCTTCTTAGAGCTTCCCTCTCTTAATTTTGCCTCCTCCTATCCCATCATCACTTCCCCTTCTTTCACCACTTAGTGCTTCCTCTCCATTAGTTTGCTGTGGCTCTAATACTCATAGGATCTCTACCCTCTCCTAGATGCTGGTTTTGCTTCCCTTGTTATTCCTCTGTCCATGACACCATCTGCTCCACACACCCTTCTACCCATCTCCCTGTTGCCTTCTCCCCAAGCTTCCCTCCCATGCCCAACCCATATAATTAAGCAAACTAGCAATGTTCTAATCCAAATAACATGAAAACAGTTGAAAAAAGAAAAGGAGAGAGAGAAAAAGATGAAGAAAGAAAAGAAGAAAAAACACCCTACATAGGTCCAGGTCTGTCTGCTGGCCCCCATGAGTCCCTCCTATCCTGAAGTCTCCTCTTGGGACTCCTCAGGGACTCTGTGGATCAGCTTTACTCGAATTGCTGGTTGAGCTGTTATGCTCTATTCACACACTGTTTTCTGGCCACGTGTCCCCACTATTGTCCCCTGTCACTGTATGCTTCAGGTAGGGGACAACATGTGTTGAGTTTTTGATAGTCCCACAGTCCTCTCTCTGTCTTAGTATCTCCATGCAGGGACCTCATCCTCTGGGCTTGGTGTGCCCATATGGAAGGTAGAGTGACTGCCCCTTTCTCTTTTTCCTTCTTGGTTTGCTTCTGTGTGGGCATGGTAGGCCGGTTTCTTTCCTCCAACTAAAGATCTAGTGTCATTCTCTGTGTTACACACTTCCAGGGTATGGGTCAGGTTGGTTCTGGTTGGGCCAGGCTTGTAGTCCAGACTTTTCATGGATTCTTCTACATGTTACATTGCCCTCCTGGTTTAGCATGCCATGGTGGGGAATGTTTGCATCCTCCAATTCTGGGGAGAGGCAACCAATACTCTCTCCCTGGCTGGGTTCTCCACCCACCCCCCATGTCTGACCTCCCCACAACTGCATATGCTTCCACCCGTATGTTGTGAGCCAAGTAGTCTTTTCTTCTAACCCTGCTGTGCTGATTATACTTACCTCAGGATAGTCATGTTATACTTGTTCTTTTGAGATTGTCTTACCTTGCTTAACATAATTCCTTCCAAGTCTTGCTTTGAAATGATGTTTTTCATGTGATTGTCCTTGTTTTTTAATGCTGCCTAGTACTCCATTGTGTGTATGGCCAGGATTTACTCATCCACTTGTCTGTCAATGGAAATTTAGACTATTTCCAACTCTTTGCAATGGTGAATTATGCCACAATAAATATTGGAGTGCAAATGACTGGTCATGTTTTATTTATTACCTCCTCTGGGTATATATACCCAGTAGAGAGATGGGTCTTAAAGGTAGATCAATTTCCATTTTCTTGAAGTATCGTAAGATCACTTTCTACAGTAGCTGTACATATCTACACGACCACCAGCAGTCGAAGAGGGTTACTATTTCATCATATCCACTCCAACATTTGTTGCCCTCTGATTTTCTGATTTGGGCTAACCTCAGGGGTGTTAGACGGTATCTCATGGTTGTTTTAATTTACATTTTTCTTATGGCTAATGAACAGGAACACTTTGTCATGTGTCTGTTGGCCATATGGGTCTCCTCCTTGGTGAAATTTATTTTCAGTTCTTTTGCCTACTTCCTCAGTGGGTTAACTGTTCTCCTCTGTTTTCAGGTCATAAGAGTGTTGTAGATTTTTGTAATAAGCCATTCGTCTCATGTGTCATTGCTAAAAATACTGTCTAGTCTATGGGTTGCCTTGTTACCCTCTTTGTAAAGTCTTTCACGTTACACAGGTGTTTTATTCTTATTAAATCCCATTTGCAAGATTTTTCTAGACATAAATTGTTCCTTAACACCTAGGCTCACGACAAACGACCATGACGTGAATCTCTTTCTACAGACTCTTCCAACCACCATTGTTTTGTCAATCACCCATAAAATATCAGTAAAATTATTTTCAGAAACAACAGACACTAAGTTGTCATCACGCATTTTTTTTGCCAGTTTTGTGGGTGTTGTTGTTATTGTTAGGGATCATCGAATCAACTTCCCCCGCCCACATACCCATGGTGACCCAGGTCTTCAAGGGTCTTCCTGCTTTTCATGGCCCCTCTATTTTACTAAGCACAATGGATTGCTCTCTAGTGATAACATATCCAAAATACATGAGACAAAGTCTCACAATCTAACATCTAAGGAAAATTCTCATTGTACCTCTACATGACAGATATATTGAGTTCTGGCGGTCCACGATACTTGCAATATTCTTCGCCAGTACCACAATTGAAATGCATCGATTCTTATTCAGTCTTCCTTATTCAATGTCCAAATTTCACACACAAATGAGCAATTGAAAATACCTTGAGGTAGGTATACTCTAGTCCTCAGAGTATCAGTGCTTTTCAACATCTTTAAGAAGTCTTATTTACTCAGTGAAATACTTCCTTTGATCTCTTGAGTGCTACTTCCATTAGCATTTATTGTGGGTCTAAGCAAGGCAAAACCCTCAGTTTCTCCACTTATCAGGATGTTCATCTATTAAAGCAAACATGAGGACTTTTGTTTCCTTTACATTGAGCTCTACCGAAGACTGGAATACTTAATCTCCATCAGTAAGTGCTTCAACACTTCTTCACTTTCAACAATTACAACAAGTAGGGTTGTATCATCTGCATGTATCAAGTTGTTAATAAATCTTCCTCCAAACTGGATGCCTTTTTCTTTCTCTTTACCTATTCAAGTTCAGCATACCAATTGAATAATTATGATGAGAAGATACAACCTTAGCATGCACCTTTATTGATTAGAAACCATGCAGTATTCCTTGTTCTGTTTATACAATTACCTCTTGATCAATGCATAAGTATCACATGAGAACAATGACTTGTTTTGAGATTTCCATTATTCTCGAGACTATTCATAGTTTCTTATGGTTCACACAGTCTAATGCCTTTACATAATCAATGAAAAACATTTTCTGGTTTTCTCTGCTTTCAGCCAAGGTCGACCTGACATCAGCAATGATATTCCTTGTTCCATAGTCTCTTCTGAACCCAACCTGGCATCTCCCTCTTAATGTACTGCTGCAACCAATTTGGATGATCATGAGCAAAATTTTATTTGTGTGTGATATTAATGATATTGTTCTTTAATGTGTGCATTCTGTTGGGTCACTTTCTTTTGAATGGGCACAAATATGGAGCTCTTCTAATTAAAGAGGTAGCTGCCTTACAAATTTTTGGCATAGACAACTTAGTGCTCCCTTTGCGTCATCAGCTTATTGAAGCATTTTTACTGACATTCTGTCAGTTCCTGGATTCTTCTTTTGGGCTAGTGCCTTCAGTGCAACCTAGACTTCTTCCCTCAGGACCATAGGTTCTTGCTCATAGGCTACCTCTTGAAATAGTTGAATGCTGATCAGTTCTTTTTGGTACCATTAATCTGTATATTCTTATTTTGATGCTTTCTACATAGTTCAATATTTAGCCCATAGAATCTGTCAATATTGGACCTCAAGTCCTGAACATTTTCATGAGTTTTTCAGCTTTATAGATGCTGTGCTTTTTCTTCCTTTTTTGATTTTCTACCTCTAGGTTTTTTCACATGTCATGATAACATTTGACATTTTCTTTATGAGTTGCCCTTAAAATCAGTTCTGCTTTCCATTTGCCTTAGCTACTCTGTTATTAAGAGCAACTTTCAAGTCTCTTCTTATATCTACTTAAGAGCATATGACTTTTTTGCTCTCTTCAGGGTTCTCTATTAGGTATGCTTCTTGTGTCTTTCCCAGTCCAAGCTTCTTGCTTATTCTTCAACTGATGATAGAGCATTTTTAAATAGTTTTTTTTGTACTAAGAATATTTGCACAATCATCACCACAATCAATGTCAAAACATTTGTTTCTCACATTTATTGCTATTCACTTCCCATTTCCTCCCATCCTCCCATATACTTAGGCAATTATAATCCAGTTACTTTGTCTATAGATCCACTTATCCTGGATATCACATACAGAAAGCCATACAAAACACAAACAAGAAACAAATAAAAATCCAACAATGACTAGGCAAAACATAGAAAATCCTCAATCAGAAAAAAAGCAGAAGGGCTGAGCCCCGGTGGCGTAAGTGTTTGAGTGTGGGGCTGCGGCCCACGGGCTTGGTGGTTCAAATCCAGCGGCAGCTCTCAGGAGCAGCACTGGGTAGCGCCCACGACCACAGAGGCAGTGATTCCCCCACCACCCCCCCCCCAAAAAAAAACAGAAAGAAAGCAGAAAATATTAAACACTGAAACAACTTTAAAATGAGTCAAAAGGGAAAGCAAAGGATAAAGTATTGCAGTTTAACCTAATTATGTCTACCATAAGCAAAGATATGGGTGCCAAAGCAGTATGTGTTGAAGAAACTGGATATTGCCTAGTTATCAGAAAGAATAATGTCTGGGGTCTGAAAGGCTTATCTTAAAACAAATAGCCATCTAAGTGAGACATCAACTTTATCTACATGAAAGTAGTGCACTGGCCTGTGTGATCCAAGGGTTCTAAACAATAAAATCTGAATTCAAAGGAGGGAAGAGTACCAGAGTTTAAAGTGTGAACACATGATTTGGAGAATTCTGTGAATGACAGTGGAAGACCAAATCTGTTTGCAGAGTCTACATATGGATTAAGCCTACAGTGAATCACTGTGTTACTCTGGGTAGATTAGAGAAACAAATTCATGGACACTCATACATGTATGAGAAAGAGTTTTATATAAAAGAGAATCTGTGTATTAGGAAAACATCCCAGCCCAGTTCAGATCAAGTCCATAAATCCACTATTAGCCCATTTGGTAGAAACCAATCTATAACTTCATTTCCAGACTCATGAAACACATTCTATGATGCCAAATACAGGAAGATCACAGGTCAGTGAGTGAGAGGTCTTGTGAATCCAGTGGCATTGTAAGCATCTCAGCACTGGCAAGGGTCTTCATGTGGCTCCTCCAGCTCCATCAGCCTCTCTCCATGTGGCTTCTCTGCAGGGATGTCTCACAAGAGTGTAATAAGGGTGTCTTCTACTTCAAAGGAGGAAAAACAGAAGTCCCCAGAAATCTCAGGAGAAGGTCAGGCCCACACAGAGGCCTGACTATATCTTGATTGACAGGACAGACTCCTTCCACCCCTTCACTCATAATACTTTCAGTTGACACCATATTATATAACTACCCTCTGACTATAGTTAAGGAATGTGAATAGCCCTGCTATCAGACAGAGAAAATTGCATGTAAGGTATTATAAATGAGTCCCCAAACAAACTGTCATGGAGGAAAGATGCATTTTAGCTTGATAATAACAAAGTTGAATATTGAGATGTGATGGACAGAATGATTAAAGACAGATTATTAACATCTCTGAGAGCATATTGAAAGAATGCAAACTTATATAATTATATAATTAATGTTGGGTCTCTATTACCTTGCAAAGATTATCAGAAATGTTGGTGTATGTCTTACAGGTATCAGTGGGAAATCATTGTTCACCCCTCTGAATAACTTACAAGCGAGTATTGGTAATAATAAATGCCACTCAATCACTGTAGCACTGGAAACAAATTGAGAGAACATCTGTCTCTATTCTTCTGTGCTCTTCTGCTTTCTTCTTTGTCTGCACTTTTCCCGTTTACACCCACTAATCTGAGTTTGCATGTGGCCTGTCATACCTCAGCTCCACTTCTTGGCATCTGTTGGTGTAGTCATCCTCTTTTATTTCCTATTTCTATCTAAATCAGCCTTAAGATTCCTGAGCTCTACATCCTAAGTGATGAAATATTACTGGTCTAGATTAATGGGGGGGGGGGGGAGTAACACTCTGGTAAAGATTTCAAAGTTATGTCCTTATGAAGTCAACCTGAGGGGAGAGACTTCAAGCAAGAAAGGGAACATTGGGCTTTAAAGTACTGAGAGTGGAAGCATTAGTTATTAGTCTTCAATTCTTAAAATTAGTCTTCAATTCTTAAACCAGTTACCTTCCAATAGACTGTACATCGGGGAATACAAGCAGCAATGGGAAGTTGCCTTCTGAGGAATCCCAAAAACTCATCTCAAGCTTTTCTCAAACAGGAAAGTAGTTTGTTATGGATTCCCTGGACCATAATTCAAACTTCCCACAAGTACGGTGAAGACCATATTTTATTCTTCGATGTGCATGGGTGAGTGAAGATCCTGTTTTTATTCTTCTCCTTTTGCCCCAATTTGGCAATTTCTGATTTAGAAAATACTTTATTTGTCAATGATTTACATACACTTAAAGCTCATTTTAAAGAGAAAAAATATATATCTTAATTTTCTTTAAGACAAATAGAGTCTAGAATTGCAAACTCCACCTTAGTTAATATTGACCAACTCTATCATTCTATACACAAAGGAACAGAACGTCTCCCCAAAGCACAATGGTTACCTCCATGTTTACTTAACAGTACATTACTGAGATTGCAAATGTTTTGCAATGTTAGCTTACACATGAGTCCTCCTCAAGAACAATGAAGTGATGGCGAGGTTGATGGTGCTTGCCATCAAGTGGATTCAACCGCATAGCAACTCCAAGTGTGCCGACAAGAACTGCTCCCTTGGGTTTTCATAGTGCGGCCTTGTGTAGGCAGCTCACTATGCCTATGTTCAAAGGTGTCTCTACATGGGTTCAAACCACAGACCTTTCAGGTGGTAGCCAAAGTGCTTCACCATTTGCAACACCTGAGAACATCCATGCACCATAAACATTTATGTGTAAATCCGATAATAGAATGTTAGCACTGCTGTATAACACTTTAGGCTGATTAAAATGTAAGCCATCTTAAGGTTTATTTTTGAAATTGCACTGGCATATAATTCACATAGCACACAATAGTTCCATCACACCAAGAAGGGTTGCACAATCATCACCACAATCAGTTTTAGAACATCTCTTCACTCTTGTCCTCCTCGTTATCAGGTCCCTGAGCTCGCCAACCTCTTCTGACAAATCCCCAGGGTTCAGTCATCCAATTACTGTCTCTGCAGATTTACCTCTCCTGGATTGCATATATAGAAAAACACACAAAAACAAAAACCTAACCATAAAGGCAACGTAAAACAGATCAAAGCCTCAATCAAAAAGAAAGTGGAAAATAGTCGAGACTCGAACACATCTAAAATGAATTCAAAAATTGAATTAAAAAATAAAAATAAATAAAATGGATCATTCAAAAATTGCTGCCATGCAACCAAGGCCGACTCTTAGAGACCTCCTGTGATTTCTCGAGACTGGAACTGTCTAAGGAAGTAGCAAGTCTAACCTTGCTCGTGAGAAGCAACTGGGGGGGTTCAAACTTCTGGCCATACAGCTCACAAGCCAGCGCATAGCCACCACGCCCTTAGAGATCATAAGGGAGATCAATGATAGAGCGCTGCATTTTAAACCAACTGCATCTCCAATAACCCACTTTCCAAGCCATTATGCGTTATGGCAAGGCTATTCTCATGCCTAATCCATGCTCAGAGGGGTTTCACCCATCCACATCCAATTCCTCCTCACTTCTCTCTTAACGGAAACAACTTTCAATGAACCCAAAGGTAGATGGAAGGATAAGATATTACATTTTAGCTTAACTATTTCTAACTAACGTAAAGGGCAGTGAAAAGGAGGAAGGTCCCCAAAGAGACGGCTTGACACAGTGGTTGCAACCAGGGCTCAGACCTAGGGATAATTGGGAGGATGGCACAAGACCGGTCAGTATTTCTTTCTGTTGCGCAAAAGCTTGCAATGAATCTGAACTGACACAATGGCACCTCGCAACAATCAACATTACAAGTGTACAAATGTGCTGTGCATACGACGGATGTATGGATGGATTGTGATGGGAGTTGAATGCGCTCCCAACAAAATGATTTTTTTAATGTTCTTTGGCTGCTAACAAGGCTATTTACATCCCTCGGTTAGGATCAGAGGTATTCATGGGAAGCTTAATCCATTTGGGGACTCTGCAAATGGATTCTGGGTTTCCATAACCTTTGGAAAACCAGGTGTGTGCAATTTAAGCTCTGATACCATTCCCTCCTTTGTATTTGGAATTGTCTATTTTGAATTCATACATCACACCAGTAGGTATGTCTCCTCCATGTGAACTTAGTTGACATCTAATTTAGATGGCTGCTTGTTTGAAGACAAGCCTTTAAGACCCTGGGCACTATTACCCCTTATAGCTGGGCACTGTCCCTAACACCCACACCATCAGTAATGTCTTCATGAGCATCAAGCAAAGTCATGTCATAAGAATTAAATTTTCTTATATTAGGGCTGTAATTGAATGCAAGTTAAAGTGTATTTTATTTAAGAATATTTTAGTCAAATTATTCTAGAAAATGTTACCTAGCTAGGATTAATAACAACTGTCTATGGAAACTTTGAGCACTGACATGTGCAAATTTATTTGCAACTCATTATATCAGCTTTCTTTGATGTTTTAAAAACTCTCTGTTTTCTTCCTACTTAACAAAAGAAAGATTTTCACTCTCTTTTACTCAAAATATATACTTCTTTTTTTAGGAATAGCTACTTGTTACTGATGGCAACATGTATCCACAATGCAACTTTGAAATCAGGGAAATAAATAGTTTCTTGCACAATAAAATATTATTTTTCAGCTGAGTCCTGGTGGCGCAGTGGTTGTGTGCAGGGCTGTGGCCCACAACATTGACAGTTCAAATCCAGCAGCAGCTCTCCAGGAGCAAAGCTGGGTTTCCTACTCCCACCAGGACAGTGATGTGAATATATATATCATTTGTCAATAGAGGCCAGCATCCACTTTTTTAATGTTTTAAGTGTGGTTTCAGACACCCTCATCGTTTCAATCGTGGTTGCAGAGACACTGATAAAGTATTATGATAATTACCACAGTTGTACATGGT
>PVJH01028498.1:0-27266 GCA_004026705.1 Nesogale talazaci
TACACGGACCAAGCAGGAGTTCAAAGATTATTACGAATTCCCAGTGGGTGGCCACAAACTCTATGCCTAAATCGCCTGAGTTCGGGGTGCAGTGTGATTACACAGGCCACATGCCCTGCTCAGACATCAAGCCATTTGCTTCATAACTCAACTCCGAATAGTTGCTTTTTGTTACAAATTTGGTGACTCTGACCGGTAGCTGCTTTTATATTTAAAACTGGCATTTAAAACACAGAAATTCAAGCAAAACCATGTTTTCATTTGTGTTTGAGATCACAGGAGGCAGGTGACGCTGAATAAATTAAAGTAACCCACTATGACAAATTAAGAATGTTAACAGAGGTGAGAGCGGGATGGAACAACTCCATCCAGTAATATAGAAAATGAGGCCATTAGTTTTTGAACAAGGGATTCCTTGTTTTTCTTTTGTCTTCAACAACCCAAAGGACGTCCCAAGCCTTGAGTTTCGCTCAGTTGAAGCGCAAGAGCTTCTCAGGGCACGCCCCTCACGCTCAAACCCCATCCTTCAAGGTAGGGCGTTCCTTCAAAATGCCTGCTGGCGCTGGGGCGGTCCATTTGAGCTACCCATTGTGCTGACAGGGTCAGCAGTTCCAACCCACCCGTCCCTCGGGGGGAGAAAGATGAGGCTGTCTGCCCCCATAAAGATCTGGAGTCCCGTTGGACTCTACCTTGCAGGAGCTCTCTGGGCCAGCATCCACTCCAAGACAGTGAGCTTGTTTTCTTTGATTTTCCTCCCACTCTGTCACCCACAGGAGAGAGGCCCTCCTGTGTTTGGGCCAACAGATGGCGCGTTTGTGCCGAGAAAGGAGCATCTCTGGATGCTTTGTGCCCTGGCTGCTGGGCCCCCTGAGAGGTTAGGAGAGCCCAGCTGCTCACAAAGTGCTCATCTGCCCGTTTGGCCGGCTGCCTTCCCAGAGATCACAGCATCAAGCAGCAGTCTTGATTCACTCCGCTCACACAAATGCCTTCTTCGTACTATTTGAAATTTTCTTTCTTTCTTTTTTTTCACTATTTGAAAATTTCACATGACCCCTTTTGCTTTGCCAAACGAGGTGCTGTGAGTGACACACCGTTCAGAGTATGGCCCCTCTAAAGAAGGAGCTTATTTCTGGGAGAACTCAAGGAGAGGGCGCCAGTTTGGAAGGAGGTTGCTTCTTGCAGAGCCCTCTGGGTTTGGGCGATTCCCATAATGGTGATCAAGGGAAGGCTGTGAACTTTGGGGAAAACGGGAAGGGTCAAGACAAGACTCATCGCTTTCAGCTTTTCCTGGGGGTGCTCCTTGGGCCTGTCTAGTTGATTTGAAAAGAGAAAAACAAAACATCCAACGAGAGGAAAATGACTTCTTTGGTAGCATGCTGCAAACAGGACTAGTTCAGGTGATGCCATTTCGCTAGGTACCGTTGCCTTTCAACGAGAAGACGCACCCCAAGTTCTCTTGATTTTGCTCTTCGGGCCCTGCGTCCAGCTTTAGAGGAGGTCTGCTGATTGCTGAGATATCCCCGGATCTAAGTGCTTCTCTTCTGCCCTGGTGCCTTCCCTCCCCGGGGCCGTTTAATTGGAGTGCAGTGCCCTTCTCTGTCACCTTCCCACGCTGTTGTGAAGTGTTGCTATGAAGCAAAGGAGCAGCTGCTGCTGTGCTCCTGCTCCCCAGAGGTGGCGGCATTCCAACAGTGGGCAAAGCAAGTTATGTAAAGCTGGTGTTCTTAGAGTTGCCAAGACAACGAGTGATGCTGCTCCACTTGAGATGGGACCCTTACACACCAAGAGTGACGTGCCCCAGTAGGGAGAGCTGTAGGTAGTGAAGCAGGTCTCTCAGTAGACGACTTCTAGACAAAGCTGTCTCCTTTGGGTTTGGAAAGTATAGACATGCAGCTTCAGAGTGTGCAATCGTAAAAACAAGAAAAATAGCCAAAGTGACTAGAAGTTTCTGACCACCCATTCATTCGCAGTGATGTAAGCTGACTTAGTCCATTAAAAAAAAATAGACATTCATTTCCAATGTGCCTTTCTGAGCTTCTAAAAGCTCATAATCCATAATTGATGATTATTGTAATCAGCCCTGCCTTTTCGATAACAAAGTCCTTGTGGCTGGGGAGTCCCAATGGTTTATGGGCTTGGCTGCTAAGAGAAAGGGTGGAGTGTCAAGTCCACCCAAGTCTCCTTAGAAAAAAGGTCTGCTGTCTACTTTTTTACAAATCCACTGCTGACAACATCGCGGAAACAAATTGCTTAAATACCGTGAAAACCCTGAGAGAATGATTGGCTGAATCTAGGGAATCTGGGCCATAGGCTGGAGTGACACCAAGGTCAATTGATGTAACATAGATCACAACAATTATGTTCTCTATCTTACGGTGGTGATTAATGTCTAGCATTTTAAACACATGCCCATGGCCATTTAAAGCACAGTTGTTGGCTTCTCCCCACCCAGATCAAAGAGGAGTGAAGAAAACCAAAGACACAAGGAAACAATTATCCCCAAAGTCTAAAAAGCCACATGAACTCTAGTCCCTACTAAGGATCCTGAGGTCATGAAAACTAGATGGTGCCCAGCTTCCCATGCTAACCACTGTGAGAGGGATTGTAGTAATGGATATTGGATACGTTGGGAGAAAAATGTGCAGCAAAAATCATACTGGTCTGACAGAGACCCCTAAGACTATGGCCTTCAGTCACGCTTCAGGTATGGATCTGAACTCACCCCACAGCTCAACTGCGAGCTCATTGAAAGACAGGGCTAAAAGGTAAATAATCACACCAGAAGGCATACACTCCTTCCAATAGTCAACCACAGGAGATCAAAGGGCTTCCTCTGCCCAGATATAAAGCTCAGAGGTAAGCAAAGAATAGGGGGAAAATGGACTAATGGAAGCAGTAAGTGCAAGAAGGAAGTGGGAAGAGCACAGCTGCCTTTGGGAGATTGCAGTCTACGTCACAAAGCAAAGCGTGCCTGCGCTGTTGAATGGAAAACCATTTTGCTCAGTTAACTCCCAGCCAAGTCACAATAAAAAGTTCTCTTCCGATACCCAGGGGGTTTCCATGAGTCAGGGTTGACTCAATGGCAATTGGTTGTTGCTTTGCTTCTAAGATGACCTTGCTCTGCACTTAGTGCTGTGCTGGATTCTGAGAAAAATAGTAAGGGTTAAGGTGAAAGTATTTCTTGTGTAAGTCCATAGATTTGGTAAGGAAGTAAACGAGACTGGGCTTTGAAACCCTGATGTGACATGAAACACAACCCAGAAACTTGCAGTCCAATACAGGGCTCTCTGGATGAAGGCTTGCTAATTCTCCCTGGGTGTTTATGACATGCCTACTATAGCCTGCTGCTTGCTAAATCCTGAAGAAGAGTTATTTAGAGTTGATTCTAAAAATGAGTCAGCACATGACACCAAATATAATATCACTCAACCAATTGCTCTGCTACATCTTGCCAAATAACACATTGTTCCAAGTCTATTTCACAGAGATGGCTGATTGCAGATGGAATCGACTGGATGTTTTGCTCATATGTGAACACAACTAATCAGGGTAGGCTCTCGAAGAACCTCCAGTTTCAAGAAATAGGCAGTATTCACTCACAATGGTGACAGAAAAAGAACCTTCCAAAGAACACAGAAATTTTCGGCGAGGCTAGGTTGTGTTGAGATTTCTATCTGACAAATGTATAGTAATGCTGGCTGTGGGAACTAAAGTAATAAAATAGCTATAATCAGTCCAAATCAATCAAATTGGGGGAATTTATATTGAGATAAAGCAGATGTTTTTATAGAGCTTACTGCAGGTGGTGAAGTTGATGGCTTCTGAAAGAGAGGAAACCCTTGCCAGGTAAAGGGAGAGAATGTGGTAATTCAGTCAACCAGGGCGCAGATGTGAGCAAGATTACCTGAGAGAGGAGGGCAAACATTTCACCCTGTTCCTGCTTCTGCTTCGACAACTGAAGAAGCAACAAAAAGAAGGAATGAGTGAGAAAGAAGGTAGAGAAATATTGTTTATTGAGGGAAAATTGTATCTGGGGCTTCAATTATTAAAAGGAACTAATCAATTTCTGAAGTGTCCAATTATGATAGGTATAACAATTAAGATGATTAGTAACAAACAAGGTGATGTCCAAATTGCACAACAGCTTGATTTCTCATAAGGGATGAGGGTTTTTTGAATGTACATCCATGCATGCTCTATGCTTTCTTAACTCTGTTCAAATTACTCCTGATTGCACTGAGAGGAAGATTTTCTTTTGGCATCTGCACTCTGTAGCTGATAAAGAATCTATATGCATAACTCATAAAGTCTTTTTGAAATACCAGCTTGATGCTTTAAACATTGTCTTTATATTCCTTGTTAACATACTTTTGTTATTGCTACAATTTCTTATAAATTGATCTTTAAATTAGTGTAGGCAGCACATGAAGGATTTCATGGATATGTTTGATAGCTGTGTCATTGTTAGAGATCATTTCTTTCATCATTATGTCCCAGTTTGTAACAAAAAACAACAAAAAGGGGTTAACATCTACTCAAAATCTTCACATGGTGGTTTGGGGTAAGTCAACTCATCTTTGTCATTTCTAAGAATTGACTTCAGTGGTTTTATTTTCTCCCCTTACTTTTCCTCTTCCTCCTTTTAAGGAACACAAACCATTGGTATTGTTTCTGTCCTCACAAGTCATCTAGCCAAAGCATTGTGTAAGTTGGTGACGAGGTTACAGGTCTGCAAGTAAGAGCCTCCAAATTATTCTTCCCTATTATATATTTCTTTTGGCAAACATGCCTGGCTTCCATCCAAAGATGACAGGCATTGTATAGGGGGGATCCCACTCTCATAAATTACACCATTTCAAAACCAGACAGGCAAGGCCTGCCTTCTAGTTTGTCAATGAATCCCCTGCTGTTGACTCAATCCCAACTCACGGCAACCCCATGATTCTAGGGGGGCATAAATGGGGTTCACTGAGCTGGTAGCCAAGATCAAGGTTGGTGGGTAGAACCCATGTAGTTATGCCATACAGGGTACAGCAAACAACACGTATGGGGTGATTCTACCTGGTAACACTGGGGATTACCCTGCGTTTGTAAAGGCGTTCTATTGAGCTTGTTTGGAAAACACACATTTGTTTCAGTGCCAACAATATATAAAAGACAAGCCTGAGGATGACAGATTGTTGATGTCTACCATGGAGACGATTCTGACCCACAGTGACCTGATATGCAACAGAATGAAGCACAACCGACTTTATATTTGCTTGCTTGTGTTTCATCCACAAAGAAGACACAGCGAGAAGACAGGGAATGTACTCAGCTAACCCAAACCACTTAAGACTAGGCAAATCACAATGACACTTCTATTTCACCTCCGGACTCTGTTGAATCGTTGGCCGATTTGGCTACAATATGTTATTTGGCTTCCATCTCGTTTTCCCTTTTGAAAGCATGTTTTTGGTGATTACTTATTTTTTTTGTATTAAGGCCTCACCCATTTTGCTCAAAGGCCCCTTAAGATATGACTTTGCAAAGCACAGTGATATTTAGGAAGCCACATGTCCCATTCTAGAAGAAACGACTATCGATACAAAATGACTGCTGAGGATTGAGGTGGGTTGAGTGTACTGGTTACTAATAAATGGCACCACTAGGATATGTATAGTTTGTCATGTCATTTTATTAACCCTGGCACTGATCATGAGTAGTAGGCCAGCCCAGCTAATCCTTTTTCACACATACTCAGGCAATCATCATCATCTCTATGATGCAGAGAACGCTCTGTGGGCAAAGTGCATCCTGTCCATTCTTGATGTGACTTGGTACTTGACAGACACCACAGAAGAGGAATGGCCAACTTTCCTTTCAGTTGGGGTGATGGCTGCCTGTGCTTCTGTCTTACCTGTGAGGTCATCCCCAGCTTCTACCCACCCAACCTGCCCTCTCCAGTCCATTCTCACTTGTGTGTGTTCTATTGCACATGAAAACTCCCATTCTCTCTCCACAAAGCCATATGTGGTTCATGGAAAGCACTCACACCTCTTTAAAAACACAAACAAAAACTCACCACCATCAAGTCAATTCTAAGTCATAGTGACTCAGCAGTGCAGGGTAAAACTGCGGCTTGTGAGAATAAGAGTAGACCAACTTGCCTTCCTCCCAGAGAACAGCTGGGGGCTTCAAAGCTCTGACCCTTGTGAAGATACTACTGAAAGCAGGACACTCCTGCAAGAAGAGTCTTGTGCCTCTCCTGCCACCAAATGATCCAGCAGATCCCTCCCTTTCCCCCTGGGTTTCCCAGGAATGTAGCACACCCCCAACTAAGATAGCCCTCCCAGGAGGGGCTCCTATCTTTATTGTCTTTGCAAGGCACACCAGCCTCATTGTTTATCTCATCTATTTTATTTTGTTCAGATTTGTTTTTTCTTGTTTGTTTTTCATTGGAACTCAGACATCATGCCCAAGGTTTAAAACAAATTTCATCATTCAGTTAAGTATTTGGTAACAAGAAGGACTAGAGTGAGTAGAATCTATGACTCTTTGGAGGTAAAGCAATGAACAAAGGGAATGAGATAGGATGACTGAAGGAAGAGGATAGGAAAACTGAATGAAGGAAGGTATGTGTTTCCAGTACAGAAGTAGCCCTCTCCAAGACTGAGGGCCAAGAGGCCTGAACACTGTCCAGTCTTGTAATGCCCTCACATTGGTTGCTTCACTGGGCCATCCTTGCTTCTAAGGAGCATTCTACTTGTTCTTTATCCAAGGCAGATGTTTTGTTCTTCTGGCCATCCTATGCACTTTCAAAATTCTTGGGCAATACCATAAATCAAATGCATCAACTCTTCTACACCCTTCCTTCCTTATTCATTTTCCAACTCTCACACCCATGTCAGGCCATTGAAAACACAAGAGACATTCAAGAGATGGACGCATTTCAAGTGTCTATTCACGTCATTGGTGATGTTCTGCTTCTACCCAGCAGGTTTCGAGTGGCTTTTCCCACAAAAACCTATTCCATCTCTGTAGTCCTTTCTTAATCTCAAAGTCCTGCTGAGACCTGTATACCTCAAGTGACCCAGCAGATATTTAAAGCACTGATGACTTATCTTCTAGCATCACAGCAATATGCCAGCCACCACAGTGGAGTATGACACACTGAGGGAAAGTGACAGAAACGATCCAGTAAAAAAGCTGAGAAAGGCAACCTGGGGAAGCAAAGTACTGTAAGCATAACAAAAATGTGCATTTAGAAAGTCAAAAAGGAAGTAAGAACATGTTCAGTGAAAATAATTGAGGGAAGAAGTTTCAGGACTCAAGTTGAAATATTGGAAGATTCTATGGGTAAACCACTGACTAATATAGGAAGCACCATAACAAGATGGAAGGAATGCCCAGAGTCACAATACCATAAAAAATGGATTGACTTTCAACCATTTCAAGAGGTAGCACAGATGACTCTGCAGGTGTTCACGGATAACAAAGCTCCAGGAATTGACAGCATATCAATGGAAATGTTTCGGCAAGCTGCTAGAGCACTGGAAGCATTCACTAGTTTATGCCCCAAACTCTGGAAGACAGCTACCTGGCCAACTTTCTGGAGTAGCTCTATTTCTGTGCCCACCCTGAAGAAAAGTAACCCCAAAGAATGCAGAAATTGTTGAATAATATCCTGGATATCCCCTGTAAGAACATATTGTTGAAGATCATTCAACAATGGTGGCATCAGTATACCACTAAGGAGCAGCCAGATTGTCATGGCTGAGGGATATCACTGCTGGTGGGTGTTGGCTAAAATCAGAGAATACCAGAAAGATGTGTATGGTATTGTATTATGTAAAGATATTCACATTATGTGTGGATCATAGCAAACTATGCAAAGCATTGACAAGAGTGGAAGTTACAGAGCACTCCATGTGCGCATAAGAAAGCTGTGCAAGTAGTTGGAGACAAACATGTGAGCTTCACAAAGATATGCTAAGCATTTAAATGCAGGGAAGGTATGTGTAAGGGTTGCCTCCTTTCATCATACCTATTCAACGTATATGCTAAAAAATCATCTGAGAGGTTAGACTCAATGAAGAAGAATATGGCATTAATGTTGCAGGAGGATGCAAGAATAGCCTGCGATTTGCAGATGACTAGATGAAGAAGAGCTTGGTATCAAGCTTGGAGGAACACTCAGATAACTCCAGCTTGCCAGCTGAAGACCAAGAAGATTTGAAGCACTGCAGCCTCTCGTAGGAATTACAACACCCAGGAATTCCAAACCCTCACAACTGGTCCAAAGAAAATGTCATGATCGATGGAGAACAGATCTGAGTTGTCAGGGATTTCATTTTTCTGGGAACCACAAGACATACTCATGTCAAGGATTCAAATGATATTAAACCAGTGGTTCTCAAGGGGTCATGACCCCTTTGGCAATCAATCGACCCTTTCGCAGGGGTTGCCCAACTCATAACAGTAGCAAGATGACAGTGATGAAGCAGCAACAGAAAAAAATGTATGGTTGAGGGGGTCACCACAGCATGAGGAACTGTATTAAAGGATTATGGCATTAGGAAGTTGGAGAACCACTGCATTAGACAAAACTGCTGCACAAGATCTCCTAAAAATGTTGAAGTACTAGTATATCTCTTTGAAGATGAAAGTGCAGCTCCCCAGACCGTGCTATTTTCATTCACCTCCCATGCATGGGGAAACGTGTCAATGAATAAGGAAGCCTGTAAAGAATCAGGCCACTTCAATTATGGTGTTGACAAAGACCATAAGCAAAAGCATTGTGGATTGGTTAAAAAAATCAACACAACACTCTTAGGAGAAGTACTAGCACAGCATTCCTTAGATGCCAGGAGGGTGAGACTTGTCTCACATATTTTGGATATTATCAGGAGCCTTCCAGCTGTTGATTTGGAGGGCTAGCACACAAGAGGAAGACCATCGATACAGTGGCTGCGAACGTGGGCTCAAATGTCAGAAGGGACATAAGGATGGTGTAGGCCTGGGCAGCGTTGGGTTCTGCTGGACATGTGGTCAGAATGACTCACAACCCACTCAGGGTATCTAACAACAACTTTGTCATTGTCTCTATGGGGAGGAAGCGATCATGAAAAACCACTCGAATTTGTCCCCAAGTAACTCCTAGAGTAAAATGGGAAAATAAGCATACAGTTAAGTAGTTCTAAAACTCACATGTTAGTAATTATTCTTTGTAGGTATTTATAGCCATAGACAGACAAATTAAACATGGCACCTGTGGCACCAATAGACTTTTTAAAGAGCATTTTTAATACAATATATTCATTTCCATGCATTCAGTGAGCTGTAGAAAATATTGAAACTCTATGCAAGGCTGGACTAAATCAAAGGCAAAAACATTTGCAGGCTGAGGAAGCTACTGGTGCCAGAGACCTCATTAGAAGTCAATCAACTAGAAACCACCAAAAATTGAGTAAGGATGTTTCTTTACTCTCACCGCAGAAGAGCGATTTAAGTAGTTGGAGGGGTGAGCCAAGAACCATCCTTCCAGAATAATTAGTATTGTTCCAGATGACTGCCGCCTCAGGACCGGTAATAAAGGGAGGGTGGGGGTGAACGGGAGAAGATGCAGGCTGTGGAGCATCTCCAAAAGATGGTGTGTAGAAGACAAGACGGAGGGACTGGAACCTGCCCAGTAAGATCCAGGGCTCACTGGCACATGAGTCCTTTGCTAAATGTTTGCATCTACTTGAAGGTGTGGGTCTTTGCGCTTTATAAGTCACATTAGGAAAAGTGCAAGGTGTCCAGGGTATTTCATTTAATATATATCTAGATTTCTTAAGCTCCAATAATCAAGGAACAAGAGGACTATACTATATAAGAAAGCACAATACATATACATAGTTAATAGCAATAGCATCAATTCTGCTGTTTGTGTTGGCAGTGTACTGAAAAGAGAAGGGTAGGAAACAACTGTATGTGTGTACATATGTCTATCCCCCTGCAGAGGAATATCGGCGATGCAATCGTTAAAGACTCAGGAGGTAGGACAGAGAGAGGGACTCAAGATTACAAGCTAGCCACTCTATAGGCCAGCTCTGGCCTGTTCTGATGGACCACTCTGAATCAGAATCAACTCATGTCACCCAGCAAAGACAGGGAAGAAAACTAACAGAATAGTTTTCAGAACAGTCTAGCTTCAGTAGGTGGGATGTTTGACTCAATGGTTCAATTTCTGTCACTGACAATTTTCAGAGTGGTGTTCCAATCACCAAAGTCACTACTTGCACAAATTAATTCCAAGTTACAGAGATCCTAGAACTACCTCATCGGGTTTCTAAGGCTGTGAAGCTGCAGGGAAACAGCTGCTTCTCTCTCCCATGGAGTCAAGGGCGGGGGGTGGGGGGTTCGAATCACTTACCATTTGGTTGGCAGTGGAGCAGACCCTTTAAGCACTGCTGGCAACCAAGTCTTTTAAAGCAGGGTAGCACAAAGATTCATGCTAAGTCAGTGTCTTTCTGCTATCGGGAGGGATAAGAAACAGCACTTATGATCTCAAAACTCCGCTCTCCAGCTTGTTGTCCTGTCACCTGAGGCTCATGAACCAGGTGGCTGTAACATATGTGGGAACTCAGTGACAGGCATCAAAACAGTGTCTCACTGAGGAGCACATTATCGCTCATCTATTCATTATGAAACAAAGTCTTTTATGTTCCCCTCAGAACAAAAGCAAGGGAGCATAATGAAGTATTGTTCTGGGTTCTGGCTTTGCTATTATTCTAAGGAATAGAGTAGTGTCTGCTGGGTTATTGCATTGAAAATGGATAAACATCAAAACGCAGCATGCTGCTTTGCAGGTTTTGGAGGAGTAAAATATAAAATAGGATGATCGAAAGATACACCATATTCATACTGACCAGGGAAGCTAAGGCAACCCCAAAGCCGACAAAATTGCTACTGACAAGGTTTTCAACAGCATCAATGAATTCATCTCAGATGACTGCTTTATCTTATTAGTCACTATTTTAAACTTTTGGTACTTTATTGTTAGGTCGTGACCCCTGCTTTACATTGGGTTCAATTTCGTAAGCAATAAGCTGCTATTAGTCATGAAGCCCTGGATCAATTCCCCAGCCTGATTCTCCTGGTACCAATGACTACAAGAGTAACAATGAGTAAACAAAGGGCTTCTTCAAAAGAGAGCATGAGGCTCAGATTATGTGAGCCAAAGGGGACCAGGTGCTGAGGGGAAGATACCTTTCCAGCAACTAATCGGGCTCCAGTAGGACTGCGTCTCCGCAGACTAGGGCAGTGGTTCTCAACCTTCCTCACGCCGAGACCTTCTCATACAGTGCCTCATGTGGTGAGGACTCCACCCTCCACCCCCACAACCATAACATTATTTTCTTTGCTACTTTATCACTCTCATTTGGCTTCTGTTATGATCTGGCGACCCTTGGGAAAGGATCGATTGGCCCCTCAAAGGACTTGTGACCCACAGGTTGGGAACCACAGCTCTGGGGAGTAATACAGAGCTGTGGTTAGGGGTCTTCAACTTGGTTCCCAGCTTCCCCTGGGACCCTACATGCAAGAGAACACAAGACTGCCTGGTCTCAACCCCTGTTCACAATCGCTATGATGTCTGTATCCAGTGTTGCCCCACTGTGTCAAGCCAGCTCCTTGAGGGGCTTCCTCCCTTTCACTGACCTCTTACTTGATCAAACGCAATGTCTTTTGTAGAGACGAGACTCTCCTAGGAATACTCAGAGTATAAGAGGCAAAGACTGGCCATCCTCATTTCCAAGGAGCAATCTGGCTGTAATCCCTCCAGTAGGTCTGTTTGTTTTCTGGTATTCAACAGCAGTTTGACTTTTTTTTTTTAAATCAACGCTACTATTCAACTGCATCAATGCCTCTCTGGATTTCCTTATTTTCTAACTATCACATGCATCCCATGGTTTGGGTTAGGGGCCCCTTAGTCCTCAAAATGACATCTTTGCTTTTTAACACTTTACATAGGTCAAATGCCCTTAGTTTCCCCCCTGAACAATGTGTCCTGTGATTGTTTTCTTTGTTGTGTCCCTGGGTGGAACCACATGAAAGCAAATCCTGGACAGCTTCCATCTTCTCCCCTTCGTCTTGGCAGTCCATCCGTGAGAACTTGAGGTTGCTTCACATGGAGGTGTGATGCCTACTGAAGGTTGCAGCCCCTCATTGTCAACAGCAAGCTCACCAAGTTCTCTCTGCTCTCAACATGCAAGCTTGTGTTACCAGAGCCTTCCCCAAACCCTGATGCAGCATTTTACTTCAAATAGTCCACTGCCTGGGATTATGTTCTCAGCATGTAGACTGAATAAGTATAGTGGAAGGATATACCCTGATGTCTACCTTGCCTCATTTGAAACCGTGCAATGTCCCCTTTTCTGTTCAAAACACTCCCTCTGTGTCTAGCACAGTTTTCTCACTGGGTTGGTTCCATTACACACTGGGCATCTAGGGGAGAGTAGATGGTTCCTTAGTGTTTTCAAGACTGTGTGTCCTTACAGGTACAGACAACCTCCTCTTTCTACCATGGGGGCACTGTCAAGCAGGCGGTCCTGCAGTTAAAAGCCTAACGTGTAACCCATGGTACCACCAGGGCTCCTTAGTTGATGACCAAAGGATAAACTTTTTCATATGGAACTCTTTCTTAAAAAATCTTTTGTAAAGGGAGCAAAGAAGACCTCCAGTCTTTGGGAAACGCAATTCAGAAGACTCAAATAATTACGGTAAATGTGAGGCATGTGCATACATAAAAGCATAAGCTAAGGGGAGAAAAGCATGCTATTGAAAGCAAAGCAAACTTGAGTCATGCCCCAGCAAACCACTTTTTGTTTGAATTACCTGTCTAGACATGTCTCCCCCCAAATGGGGGCACTTGCACGTTTATTGGAACACTTAAAAGGTATAGACTTTTTCTAGCACAGTGTCTACGGAGCCATAACCAAAACCAAACACAGTGCCTTTGTGTCCATTCTGACTAATAGGGACTTTAAAGAACAGGGCAAAATGGCCCCCTGTGAGTTTCTGAAATTGCAATGCTTCATGGGACTAAAAAGTCCCATCGTTCTCCTGCAGAGGAGTTGGTGGCTCCTAACTGATGACTTTGCAGTCCCCTCCCTAGTAGGTGATAGCTGCTCAATACCACCAGTCTCTAACCTCTTGTCTTACTTCACTGAAGAGGAGCCAAGAAAGACTGTGAATAAATGATGTCCTTTCTTTTATATCACTCTCCTTGATAATAACCATAGAGACACCTCGTCCATTTTGCCTGACCTTACCAGAGAGGTGATGAAGACTTCTAAGACTCAATAGAACACCGAGTATACAACAACTGTTTCAAAAAAATGAAGGAATCATGTCATTATAGTCAATAGGCCACTTTTAACCCATGTATCCATAAAGCATCTTCTGGAGCATGCATGCTGATGGATGCACATGGGAGGTGACTCCCGCTCAGTAATATGGCGAGTTCGTAAATGTTTCTGTATTCAGATTAGAGAACTCTTTCATTGTGATAGGAAGTAGAGGCATTGGAAAGGCTTATGGATTATGGCACTCACTTGAGTGCCATCACTTCCTTGATTTATTTCACATATTCTTTTGTACAGAGGTTACAAACATACATGTCAATAAAATTAATGCCACCCCATTCCTTTAGCGTATAAAAATAACCAAAATTTCAAATTGTTGCAAGTGAATTGAGAGTGGGGACAGCCAGTATCAACAAATGCACTTGCAAGTATCAACAAATGCAAACATCACCTCAAAGGTAAAGGTCTACTTTCCAGGGAGGATGCTGTCTCTCTTCCCCTTGCAGCCCAAAGCCCTTTGTGGTCTCTGTTTAGCTCACACCAGAAAAGAGAGAAGTCAGTCATGGGCCATGACTGCCTCAAGGGAACAAACTCAGCCACCTGGAAGTACAGTCAGTTCACTAGATCCAAGTGTTTGATTATGCCAAATGAGTTCATTTTATATTCAACTCTGTGCTCTTGAAAGAACTTTATAGAAATTACACTTCTGTTTAAAGTGTGAAAGAAACATGTGTTGGGTAATATTCTAGACAGTTGCATATTCATAAATGATAAGCTTGATAAGGATTTACAGGAGTGTCCACCTATAAATGACAAGAACTTCTCCAAGTGCATTACATGGTGTCCTTCAAGAAAACTAGACTCACTGCCATTGTGCTAGAAGCCAACTCTCGGTAACCTGAGAGACCAGACAGAATTGCCCCTGTGACTGTCCAAGATCTTGACAGGTGATGGAAGTCGAAGCCCAGCACTGCTGCCTTCCAACACTGGCCTTTTGAATCAGGGTCCAATGCATAGTCACTAAGCCAGCAGTTGATCAATGTTTGGTGAGAAAGTGGTTTCATGATCCAGCAACTTTAGAAATGCCTGATGAAAAATGATAAATATTTATTGCACAAACGGTAAGGATCATTCTTACGGTGGTGTGTATTATAATTCTCTAAAGTTAATTGCATTGAGTCCAGGTTGACGTATAGTGATCCTGTAGGGCAGTGTTGAACTGCCCTCCCCCCAGCATGATTTCCAAGACTGTACCTCTTTACATGAGTAGCAAGCTGCAGCCCACGGCATAAGCCTTACACCTTCTGTAATTCGCTAAAGAGTGAGTACACATGCAGTTGGTGGTGTTTCCCAAATTTCTATTGACCGTGGAAGTCATGTTGGCCTGAGCACTCCATGAAGTGAATGGTCTTCAGGACCAAGGGTTCAAAGGGATCCATTTCGATTTGATGCCCCGTAGAAAAATTGGCCCCTCCAGCCCGGGTATGCAGCTCTGGTGGTGTAGTGGCTTACACCTTGGGCTACTAACTGTAAGTTGAGCAGTTTGATTCCATCAGCTGCTGGCAGAGGGTTGTGGGAGTGGGGGAGTGGGGAGGGGGTGGTGGGCAGGTGGAGAGAATAAGGAGACTGCTCCAGTCAAATGCACAGGCCAGTTCTACCTTGCTCCATGGGACTTCTAGAGTCACAATCTTCTTGGTGACAGTGAGTTTGTTTTCCAATTCTAGAGAATGCTGAACCAGAATCTACGTTCTGGATCTAAAACCCTTGTTAAAGGTCAGCAGGGGCTGATGTTAAAATGTAGATTTTGATTCAACCTCTCTAGGAGTGAAGATGCAATTTCTCGGCAGGGAGTGGAAGCAGAATGAACTTGTTGGGAGCTCTGCTGGGAACCCACCTGGAAAGAAGCTGCTGTAGGTCTTCAACGTAGAATGCTTGCATAAAATCACTAAAAATATGGACCATGGATTTGTCCTCAGCAGGGGAATGATAGATTTACAAGATTAACCTGACAAGACTACCAACTCAGGTCACCAAAGTTACTTTCACTGAACATTTTCCCCAATACAAACATGTTAAGTAGCAATAGACTAGAACCATCTCAGAGACAACAAAATCAATCAATGTGATTTACCACCTTAAAGAATGTGGAACACAGTTGCACAAGCCTGCGCGTGCACACACACATACACATACACACAGAGGATCTGAAGGTGGAGAAGCATTTGATAAAATCAGCATCCGTTCATTAAAAACTTTCCCCAGCTTAGAACTAAAGGGGAACTTATGTAAAGCATATATGAAAAGACAGATTAAGTTTCAGTAGGACAGAGCCATCATATGTCAAAATAACCTGGAACGTGTTCAATTACTCAATAATGTAATAAGTTTGAATATTAAAGAGAATAAATCTATTTCTAAAAGGAAATATTGTATTATTAACCACCTAGTCTATGGTGAAGAAATACAAATAAAATATGAGCTTTACCAATAAACCCGTCATTCATTTATTAATTTTCTGATTATGCACGCACATCTATTGTAGTTATAGGCATATAGGGTTATATAGATAGGTTTATACAGATTCACTAACTATATAAATATATCACACAAAACTGTAAATACTATGATGGACATGAATTTAGTCATAGTCATATATGACAAAAAGGAGACAATATTTTATTTACTTTGTATTTTAGTTTAAAATGTTTTCATTATTCTCTATCAGTGCATGCTGAGACAATGCTTACTTATGGCAGGAGAGGCTACTCCCGTAAAGAGCTCCAGTCTCCGCACCTCACAGGGTAGATCTGCACTGTCCTAGGAAGTTGCTTTCAGTTGTAATTGACTTGATGGCAGTGAAAATGAACTGAGGGATGTGTGAACACATTTTGACGTAATTAACACTTTGACCCTTCACTTATTTCTATTGACAATTTTATAAATAATGGCAGAATTGGTACGGAATTAAAGTCCAGGAAAATAGTCAATAGTGCCCTAGAGAATTTGAAATACCCCACAGTGATTTTGTTGAACTTTATTTTCCCCAAGATTTTGGTTGCAAAGAATCTGAGTGAGGTATTTTGGTATATTTGGGTTGTGTGTGTTTACTTATAGCTGGAAAGGGTAAAACTTTCCTATTTATCAAGTAGTAAGGAACAAACTTGAGCTCATTCCTCTTGTAATTGATTTCTAGTGGTATAATTTAGAAAAGAAAAATATTAGACATATGCCTATCAGCTGTTTTTGTTTTCAAAATTAAAAGGACTTGGTTAAATATTATATTCTCACCATGTAAGCTATCTAGAAATATATAAATAAGAAAGTTCCTACTGTTTTTTAGTCCAAAAATTACCTGCAAGTTACAACACTTTATATAAGATAGAAGGAGCTATTGAGGGGTTTTTAGAGACCTGTATATTTTAGGGCTACAGCTTCCGGAGAGACCTATGAACACATGAGTTCCAACATACTAGCTTCCATACACCATTGTCAAATTTGAGGAATCAGATCTTTCTGAAGAATGGGTTGACTCCAGAACTGGAGGAAGAAAATATCAAAGAACTTGGAACATTTTATTTTGGAGCCCCCTCCCCCCAAACTCCCACAAAGTGTCCCAAAGTATGTGAACATGTTGAAACAACAAGAAGTCAGTCCTAAGGAGCTCTCTCTTAGTGGGTGATGTTCAAACAATTCAGTCACCAATGAAAGAAATGCTGATGAAGATCAAGGACTGAAGCTTTTGATACAGATTGCAAAGCAATGTCAAGAAAACCAAAGTCCTCACAAGTGGGCTGATGGACAACACTATGATAAATGGGGAAATGATGGCCTAGTTGAGGATGTTATATTCATTCATGTCATTGGGCTTTAAAATCATATCTTTTGATGTAAAGACCTTTTTTTTTTCTTCATTTTTGTCCTTTGGGATCCACAATCAAGAAACCAGCATGCAAGAAACCAAGACACCTCACACTGGGGGAACCAGCTATACAAGATTGCTTTCAAGTGTTAAAAAAAGAAAGAAAAGAAAAAGAACGTAGCTTTGAGGACTAAGGCGAATCTGACCCAAGACATGATTTTTTTTTCAGTTTATTTGAAACCAACTTGTTTGTCAGAAAAGAATCCAAGTCAATTTCAATTTCACTCTCCCCCTCCCTCATTTTATAGCCCCTCAAACCACTGTGTAGATTTGATGGCTAAGGAAACTGGAAGGAGGTTAAGGCTTTGACCATCCTCTCTTTTTTTAAATTAATTTTTCATATATTTTTTTATTCTATTCATATATATCTTTTACCTCTTTTTCTTTTTTGCTGTGAAATACAATATATGTGAAGAAAAACATAGTCTACAGAGTTGCACAGTACATCTGATCAAATCAGTGACAGTATACAATTACACACATGTATATGTAGGTTTATTTTTTCCCCATTTCTCACCCTCCTTCTCTCTTCTTTGCTTTCCTAAATACCTTCTCTTACCCGCCCCCTCCCCAGTCTTTAAGGTTTTATCCTTTGGTGAGGAAACCATTTCAATTTTTTTCTTTCATAATAATGGTCTCAGAAAATATCTTTATATGTCATATTTTTTGAACTATAAGATCAGATGCAACCTTGTACCCCGCCCCAAAGTGGGGGGAAAGGGTGCATCTTATAATCTGAATATGTGGTACCCCAGACCATTTTAGTATACTGGTATTATTTGGATCAGAATAATTTTTTCTTGTTTTCTGCTTTAAAAGCTGGGTGTGTCTTATGATCAGGTGCATCTTGTGGTCTGAAAAATATGGTAATTGACTAACTTTGCAAAGCATAATGCTATCTAATTTTGTCTGTGTCTTTTTCCAACATCATGGCATTTTCAGTTGTTTCCCAGATGTGAGAGTTTTACGTTGAATAAGGAAGATTGAAAAGAATCAATGTATTTGAATTATGGTGTGGGAAAAGAAAATTGAAAGTACCATGGCCTGCCCCCAATAAACAACAGAATTGTCCTGGAAGAAGTATAGCCAGAATGCTCCTTGGAAATCTGGGGTTTTCAACTCCAATGCTCAGGACATGGATATAATCAGGAGAGATTAGCCCTAGAAAGGATATCACACTTTTGTGCAGCAACAAGAGGAAGACACTTGACGAGGTGGACTGACCTAGTGGCTGCAACAAATGGCTTCACAAACCTGATCGTTGCAAGGATGACTCAAGACAAGGCGGTGGTTTTGTTCTGTTGCACATTAAGTTGCTGTGAGTAGGGACCAATACAATACCCAATACAACAGTGATCGATTACGAAGGAACCTACAAAATAAACGTCCAAGTATCCATCCTGAAATAATTTAGTAGTTCAGACATATGGGTAATGGCCAGTCATTTTGACCAAAAGAACTCAAATCAATAAATACAGAGGTCATGAAGGGAAAGCAAGTCACCATTTGGCAAGGATGACAACTGTCTCGGCAATATCTAACAGTGGAATAAAACCAGTAGGTAGAAGGTTGAGATCACCTATGATATATACATAGCCCTGAAGTCGGGCTCCCCAGATGTTAGATGCAGTTACTATGGTGAAAGCTGCTAGAGTGTAATCATTACCTAATCCCCAGTATTGACATGCTTCCTCATGTGTCTTCAATATTATACACAGAGAAGGGTGTAACGGTACTCTTAAGAAAGAAAATAAGAAAACAAAAGAGGACCGTCAAAGATATGTACAAGGGAACATTAAAAAAATTCATGGAACTTTTCCATTATCTTTTCATTCCATTTTCCCATGAACCTTTTTTTAATTAAAAATCATTTTATTGTGGGCTCATGCATTGTTTTTCACAATACATAAATAAACACACTGTGCCAAACACTTTCACATGTCCTCTGCTGTTGTTGTTCTCCAATCATCTGCCTTTTCCCTTGAGCCCCTGGTATTGGCTTTTCCATACCTTCCCCTCTTCCCCTGCTCACCCTTCCCCACCAACCCTCAATACTTTATAAATTATTATTGTTCTGTCATATCTTACACTGCTCGATATCTCCCCCAACACACTCCTTTGATGTCCGTCCTTCAAATAGGAGCTTATGTGTATATCCTTGCAGTTGGTTCCATCTCTCTACCCCACCTTCTCTCCACCCTTCCAGCAGCTCCAATCTAACCACTGACCTGAAGGGACACATCCATCTTGGTTTCCCCACAGCTCCAGCTCCCCTCTCTACTAGTGTACCTTCTCCAGTTCATCTGGATTTGTAAGGTAGAGTTGAGACCATGAAACTCAGGAGCAGCAAAACCCCCCATGAGCTTTTTAAAACCTCCTTGTATCCCCTCAGTCTACACCTAGGAGATGGGTCAAACAAACCCAAAGGGAAATAACTTTTAAAAATACCCTCAAATGGGTCAGAGATCAGAGGAGACTGAAGGGGGAAGAATCATTCAATGCAATCTGAACTCCTGGATTTGATCTTGAAACCAAAATTGGACATTTGTGGAAAGCAAGATAAAACTCAACTCAAATCCGTGCATCAGTTCACAGCAGTGTGTCAATATTTATTATCTTTCTAGTTTTGACACTTGGAGTACGCCTGTTGTTCATCTTGGGGGAAGTTGGGAGAAGGTTATAAAAACCTCTGTACTACTTGGAACTTTTATCTAAATCAATAGTTACTTTAAAGAGAATGAAAAGTAAATGAGGCTTTCTTCAACATTTCATAGTTGATTATGTACATTTTCTCTTTTTATCTTGCACAGCTAGAAAAATGGAGATGAAATCCATTGCCCTTGAGTCGATTCTGATTCAGAGTGACCTTATAGGACAGAGGTTGAAATGTTAGATGGAATTCCCAAGATGGTCAATCTTCATAAAACTAAATGGTCTCACCCTTCTCTCCTGGCATGGGTACTGAGTTCACAGTGATGAGCTCTGCTAAGAGTCCGGTGCTTCCATCAGAGCTGCCCCCACACCTCCATTGGGAAATACATGATCATAAAAATATACATAGTCTGAGGCAGCCATGAGTCCAATTCTCTGGCTTACTTCATTTGATATTCCTGTCTGTAAGAAGTATACTTATTTTTAAAAATATGTAAATAAATTAAAAGTAAATCTATCTGAAAGGTTTTTTTTCTTAGACAAACTCATTTCTCAATCATGTCTGTATATATCTCTTGTAGTTTCTTTCCCCCTTCCCCCATCCCTGTGGTTGTTCCTTAGGTTTATTTTGTGTGAATATGATTCATTTTCTAGGGAAATTTGGAGTGCTCAATTCATGGAGAAATTGAAGATAAAAGAAGTTCTTTCAACCGGTTTCAACTATGATTCTTTTCTCCCAAGCAAAATGCTAACAGAACCTCAATGTGTAATTCTGGAAAATGAGCTGCTTTGGGTCAAGTGGGGTCATGGGATGCAGAGACGTTCCTACACTTCTTGCATCTTCATCCCTGGGATAACCCTGAGGATCCTGCACAACTCCCTAGGCTCTGGCTAAGGGTTGAGAATCATTCATGCCAAGAACGTCTTAGAACATGGGAATGAGAGAAGAGAATGAAAGAGTGAATTCCTTGGCTCAGGGACTCTTCATTTCCTTAATGGAATACTAATATGTGCATTGTCCCCTGGAAACACTGGGAATGAGCAAATGTATGATTCTAAAATACCCTGCCGTTTGAGAGCATTTTGTTTTTAAAGTCTTATTGGCAAGTATAGTACTTAAAGTCGAATGTTGAAATACTTCAGTTCTTTGCAAGATGTGTGTGGGAGAAGGAGATAAAAGGAATATGGGGAAGATGCAAATGAGAAAAAAGAAAGAGAAACTTTAAACGAGGACTCTCTTTGTCCAAGCCTAAACATGCTTACTCTGCTTTTAGAGATAGGAATGAAGCTTGAAAATCAGAAGCTGACAGGGTTGCCATATGAAAGATGAAGACAGAAAAATGGTTGGGGTGTGGATTGGGGGAAATGGAATTTTTATTCAAATGAATCTTGATATGAAAAACATATTCAAATCCAAGGCTAACATTTTGAAAGGGTAAGGACGGTAGTGCACCGGGCATATCCAATTACTACAGCCCCAATATCTGGTGTGATGGGGGAGTGGAAGTTAGGATTCATTCAGAGCTTTTCAAATTATTTTCAGTGAGTAGAGTCATCACCGTATGACCTTTCAAGATTCAGTGGTCAGCCCACTGAAACGGTATAGTATAGTTTCCCACCTTTGTAACTTCAGAGAGCACACAGTTAAACTAAAACAATGATGTCACTTAAAAATCTATTACGAAAACGCAAAATGCACATAGGTGGGAGCAAAATTTTGAGAGTGCAGGAACTAAGAAGTCAAAGTGCAAAACAAACCCAGAAGGAGAAAGAAATAAGACCTTCCCATCGGCGACCCTTGTTGGGTGCCATCAAGCACGTTCCCACTCACGGGAGTCCTGTGTGGAGCAGAATGGAACACAGCCACCTTCCACACAGTTCTCACTGCTGCTATGTTTGAGCCTGTGCTTGCAGTCACTGTGTCAATCCAGCTTGAGGAGGTCTTTCCTCTTTTTCCCTGCTCCTCTACTTTACCAAACCTGAGGCTCTTCTCCAGGGACTGGTCTCTCCTGACAACACATGCAAGGTTCTTGGGACAGTCTCACCTTCCTTCTCCTCTAAGGACCATTGTGGTCCTTACAGATATGTTGATTCTTTTGGATTTGTTCAATATTCTTGCACAGCCCCCTAATTCAAATGCATCCACTCTTATTTGTCCTTCCCTATTCAACGTGCAACTTTCACAGACCTATGAGGCAGCTGTAAATGCCAAGGCTGGACTCAGGCACACCTTAGTCCTCAAAATACAGTGATCTCCTTGCTTCCCTGGACAACCCATCCCTGCTTCATAGTCTGGAAGGTCAGCTGAAAGGTGTTCCCTCTGGGTGACCCTGCTAGTATTTGAAATACCTGTTTCAAAGCTTCCAGCATGACAGCAACACACAAGCCACTACAGCATGACACACTGACAGTCAAGGAATAGGACCAACCCTTGACAATTACTGATGAAAACCACCAAATGAAGTCCAATGGACCGCGAAGTCCATGAAGCGATCTCTTGAAATGAGTAACACTTCAGTATTCTGAAGGGTGTTGCTTAAGGGTCTCACCTGTGCTGATGATCAACTAGCTTCCTGCAATGTGGGGATAGACAGCCCGGTCTCAGAGATTTGGAGCATGTTCTCAGGAGGGACCAGTCCATGGAAAAGGACAGTCTTGGATCAAGTAGGTCAGTGGAGAACAGGACCACCCTCGACAATGAATGGACACAGTGATCGCAACATTGAGTGTGACCACAACTGGTGTGAGGAGGGTGCAAGACCAGGCAGCTGTTTTCTTCCCTGGTCCACAAGGTGTCTGTGAGTCAGAACCAACTTGAAGGCACTCACAAACGACAAGTTCCAGCTGGTCTTTCCCACAAAGAAAATAAAACATCTTAAGAATTGTCCTACCTGTGCACACAAAAGAATCATCCTGAGCTATGACATTTATTTGGAGTTATTTATGC
This sequence comes from Nesogale talazaci, assembly GCA_004026705.1. Taxonomy (NCBI): domain Eukaryota; kingdom Metazoa; phylum Chordata; class Mammalia; order Afrosoricida; family Tenrecidae; genus Nesogale; species Nesogale talazaci. The sequence goes on from PVJH01028498.1 coordinate 22,847, forward strand.
AGATATGAGTAACATTAATGCAAACTAGCTCAGAGAAGTGGATCAAGGGAGACAGAGGTCAGGATAAGACATGATTTTTTTTAATTTTATAGATTATCAAGGATTCATAAGGGGGAATAAGGAGGAAAATGGACTCAAGTAGAAAGAAAATGTTTTGAAAATGATGATGGCAACTTATGTACAAATGTGCTTGACACAGTGATGTATGTAGGGATTTTGCTAAGAGCTTTATGAGTCCACAATAAATTTTTAAAATATGTATGTATGTGTGTGTGTGTGTGTGTGTGTAGGATCTCCTGACACACATCTGAAAATTCTTGAGCCAGGTTGACAGGGGCCAATGTTTACCAAGACTATACGTCTATTTTATTACATGCTTTTAGAGTATAACTTATCTTGGGTTAGCTAGATGGCAGCTAGCAGAAATTGAAACTTCTACATGTTTCATTTAAAGAAATGAGAGGTAACTCTTGTGCAAAAATTAAAAATGCCCTAAGTAAATGAAGGAAAGTAAATGTAGTTTAAAGGGAAAATATCAATAGATATGATGTGTGGAAGCCACCGCTTGCTGTCAGTGTTAGCTCTTGGAAGAATTCACCACCCCATGAGACTCAGACATCTAACTAGCATCTAACTACTGCGAAGAAAAGAGGCAGAAGGCAGTTTCCACCACACAGCAGGGGAGATTGGGACATGTAGACTCAAGGGGTGGTTGTGGGGCTCTCATGCCATGAGATGACACATCCTGTGTAGTATGGGTGCCTGACACTTTGGGCACCAGCGAATTAGGTCGCTGAAACTATTTATTAGGTCACTGAAACCATAAACACCAGATTGTTCCCGGTGATGCAGAGAAGGAGGAAGCAATCAGAAAGCTTGGCAAAGGGGGAAGAATTTGTATAATTTCTTCTTGCTGGAGGTGAGATCTTTCCTGCTGCAGACATGGCAGATTTTACACTCAGTAGGACAATAATCACAATTAACCCTGTTAACAATCACGTCCATCTGACTTATATAATACAAACAGTATCTCTTGCACCTTCGAACCTGGACCCACCAAGAAAATAAAAGATGAATGAAGTGGAGGCAGCAAGGTGGAGTGATGATTGGGAATATATATATATATATATATATATGTATGTATATATATGTATACACACACACATATATATATATACACACTCATATCTTAAAAACCAAAACAAAATAACTCCCTTCAAATTCCTTATCCCTCAAACCTGAAGAGTGGTTTGAATGACTTAAAAAAAAAGATAAGGTAAAGTAAAATTAAAATGGACTTGGACTCTTTAGTAACAACCACATTCATCTCAAAAAGAAAAAGAAAGAAAATACAAAGTTTGAGGAAAAGTACCAGAGATTATGGTAAGAAGAGCCATATTACACAACTCACTGCCTCACAGCCTGCTTAACGTCCGTGCGTGACCTTGTTGGAGAATAAGCCATCTTTGTGACAAGTGTTAAAGAGCAAAGATCTGAGCTGGAAAACTAAGTTGTGCCTAACCCAAGGCATTGGACTTTTAAGAAATCATGTTATTGGGGGAATCATACAACTCTTATCACAATTCATATATCCATCCATTGTGTCAAGCACATTTGTACATTTGTTGCCATTATCATTCTCAAAACATTTTCTTTCTACTTAATTAGCTCCTCATTTTTCCTTTCCCTTCCTGTTGCCCCTTCCCTGATTAACCCATGATCATTTATAAATTATGATTCTTTTGGCATATCAAACACTGTCCGATGCCTCCCTTCATCCACCTGTCTGTTGTACATACCCCAGGGAGGAGGTTATATGTAGATCATTATAATCAGTTCCCCCTTTGTACCCCACTTTCCCTCTACCCACCTGGTACCACCACTTTCACCACTGGTCCAGAAATGATCATCTGTCCTGGATTCCCCATGTTTCTGATTCCTATCTGTACTAGTGTACATCCTCTGGTCTAGCTGGATTTGTAAGGTAGAATTGGGATCATGATGGTGGAAAGGGGTAGTGGAGGAAGCATTGAAGAACTAGAGGAAAGTTGCATGTTTCATTATTGCTACACTGTACCTTGACATGCTCATCTCCACCCCACTATCCTTCTGTAAGGGGATGTCACATTACATATAGATGGGCTTTGGGTACCCAAACTACACTCCACCTCATTTATAATGATATGAATTTTAGTTCTTTGTTGCCTCATACCTGACCCCTTTGACACCTCGTGGTCACATAGGCTTGTGTGTTTCTTCCATGTGGACTTTGTTGTTTCTGAGCTAGATGGCCACTGATTTACGTTCAAGCCTTTAAGACCCCAGACATGATATATTTTGATAATTGGGCACCATCAGCTTTCTTCAGTACTTTTGCTTATGCACATATATTTTTTCAGCAATAGTGTGGGGAAAGTGAGCATCATGGAATGTCAATTTAATAGAACTAAGGGTTCTTGTATGGAGGAAGTACTTCAGTGGAAGCCCAATGTCCATCTGCTGCCTTAATACTAACCCTATAAGTATATGCACATAAATCTATTTCCCCATCATACATAAATACATTTACCTATGTGTATGCCTGTATTTAGACCTCTATAAATGCACTTTGCCTCCTATTTCTTTCCTCTATTTCCTTTTACTTTCCCCTTGTCCCACTTTTATGCTCAGCCTTCATTTGAGTTTCAGTAATTTTTCTCGGTTACATTACCCTTGATCAATTCATACCAGGCCTCTCACACCCATCTTGCCACTGATTTTGGCTCATTTTTTGTTCCCTTTTCCCTGGGTTGGTCAATATCACCTCCTTTTCCTCTCCTACCCCCTCCCACGTCTCCCCAGAACCCTTAGTCCCATTGCTTTCTCCTCCAGACTGTTCATCCAGCCTATCTTACCTAGATAGACCTGCAGAGATAAAAATGGCATGGGGTTTTCAATTCACTCATATGCATGTGAAACTTGGGAGATGAATGAAGAAGTTGAGCAAGTATTTGAGTGGAAGCCCATTGTTCATCTGCTGCCTTAGGACTAACCCTTTAAGTATATGTACATAGATCTATTTCCCCATCAGATATAAATATATTTACCTATGTGCATGTCTGTACTTAGACCTTAATAAAAACCCTTTGCCTCCTATTTTTTTCCTCTACTTCCTTTTACTTTCCCTTTGTCTCACTTTCATGCTCCACCTTCACTTGAGTTTCAGTAAATGAGAGGAACTGATATTTTTTGAATAATGGTGAGAAGACCAGATGTACCAAGAACTGCCTGAAGGACAAGCATATCAGTCTTGGAAGAAGTAAAATCAGAATGTTCCTTAGAACTGAAGACAGAAAGCTCTGCTGCTCTTATACTTTGGCTATGTTAGCAGGAGGGCCTGGTCTCTGGTAAAGGACCTCATGCTTCGTAAAGCAGAAAAAGAAGGAGGAGCCATTGTAGTGCTTCCCACTGCTCTCAGAGAGTCACTATGACTGGGACTTGCCCCCACAGCACCTAATAAGAAGAGGAGTCCCAAAAGAACAGACCCCCCCCCTGCCTTGGAAGAAGCCCAGCCAGCATGTGCCTTGGAAGAGAGAATGGCAACACTTTGTCTTGTGTACTTTGGCAGTCTCTGGAGGAGCAAATTATGCTTGGTAAAGTACAAAGCTTATGAAAAGTAGATATGTCTTTAGGAGAAAGATTGACGCAAAGACAGCACAAAGGTTTCAAACATGGAAAGGATTGTGAGGATGGTACAGGATAAGACTGTGCTCTATCATTCATTTTTTTTTTTTGTAGAGGGCATTGTGACCTAACAAATTCTATCTAATCTTCTCCACTATTGTGAGGTTCATGGGGATAAATCACCCACACCCACATCCAGGAATATTTTTTATTCTTACTATAAAAGTGTTCAGCGAAGTGAACAAATCAAAAATATGAGAAGAGTATCATGCTTTGGAGAGAGTCTGGAAAGAGTCCCTAAGAATCTGGGTTCACTTGTTGATCATGAATTTGTTTTTCTTTTTTGGTTTAAATATGAGGGAACTTCATAAAGTTCATTGACAGAAAAGAATAAGAAAATAATTTTCTTATTAATAAAAAACTTATCAATGGGTAACTAGTGGCTCTAATGGAGCCACTCATGAAAATTCAGCCAGGGTTCAAGCTGGACTCTGAATGGCTTATCCAAGACATCCACCCAACAGAAGAAACAATGTCAACTATTTGTACATACAATTTAAAAAAAATCAAGTCTGAAAAAAGAGAAAGAAAATAGACAATTTCAAAAGTATCTTTGGAAAAGCATGCATTCTTTTCTCATTCCCATTTTCCACAAATCTTTGAAGCACCCTTGTACTTGAAATGCAATATAAGAGATGTTTCTGGAACACTGATGATATTTTAGTTTCTTGTTTATATGGTCAGGAGGACCCAGTTC